>JAQGCO010000006.1:0-27809 GCA_034700925.1 Acrobeloides cf. buchneri Gr-Nem-00862
TATAGTCTGTTACACGAAAATATTCGAAAAAGTTGGCGCTCCATCCAGTAGGTAAGGCTGCGTTCAAGGATGTCAAAGATGTAACTTTGCCTGAATAAAATCGTGCTTATTGAAACGATTGGTCATGAAGCATAAAATTTTATTGGTCGAGAAGCAAAAAAACCAATAAAATTTTATACTTCATGACCAATCGTTTCAATAAACACGATTTTATTGAAAATCAAGCAAAGTTACTTTTTTTGACAACTTTTTTGACATGCTTGAACGCGGCCTAAACGATCAGACACCGAGAAAACAATTGACTTCCATAGCTGAAGAAAAAAGTGCATTTAAGACCATTTCTGAAATCGCCTATTTGCAACGAAAATGGAGTTTTTAAGCTTCCAAGTCCCATACCTTTATCTACAGGGTGCGGAAATTATCCGACTCCCTATCGTCGGATACTTTTCACCATAACTTTTGTTAGGCTTAGGCTCAGAAATTGTGAAAAAATAGACAAATTTATATATCAAGAAACAACTCAAAAACAGAACAATTCGACTGGATATTGTCTTCAAAAAATACTCATTTTCACAATTTCTGAAGCATTTGGCGTGAAAATAACATCAGAATCGTGTTTCTCATGTAAAATTACTCCTAGAAAGCGCATTTTCGAACAAAATTTTCAACATAAGTTTTGAGACCATGTTTACTGTTTTCCCCAGCCGAGGTAGCTCCAAAATTTTTGGCAGAGAAAAATGTCAAAATTGGGATTGTCTTGTTGAAAATTGAGAAATTTAGGACAATTTTCGTGAAAACATTGGGCTAAGGCAAAAAGCCATAGAGCCACAGGCGAAATTTTTTTTGAAAAAAGCTTGTTTTTAAGCTGAAAATGTACATGAAATGAAAATTTTTGGTACAATGGTGCCACATGTTAACACTCAAATTGTCAAGCGCACCAAACGTTCATTTTGGTGCAGTTTTTTGCTGTAAAGATGCGGCTCTAGACCCGCTCAAAGTGAGTTTTTTCAAAAATTTTTTTGCAGCATCGTATTCAGCGCAAAAAACTGCACCAAAATGAACGTTTGGCGCGCTTGACAATTTGAGTGTTAATTTAATTTATTGCTTCGTCAATTGGGTTTGTATACAGTTGTCCCACTACGACCAGGTTTTGACGCTCCCATATCAGTGCTCAATATAAAAGAGTTCGGCATTTTTTGTAGCATCGGAAGACTATCCTGCACTATCTTTGAGATCTAGGGAAAATGTTGTCGATTATTTTGCACAATTCCAAATGAAAGCAAAGATCACATTGCTGAATGCATGCAGCAAATTCTGGGCGTCGGTTACAAGGAAACATGGTTATCTTAAATTATTTCCCACATCAAAAAGTCACTAATCTAAAAGAAGCCTGGATGTATATTGGTTGCTTGGCTTATTGCATTTTCAAAAAGTTTGGGAAAAACATAAGGGGGATCATTAGGAAAAATTTTCATTTATGAGGGGGGTGGGCCCCTTCAAAGCAATAAACTTCTTTCTATTGAAAAGAAGTTTATGTGACGTTCTTTTTGTGCTTATTCGTGCCTACAAACCTATGAGGGGGTGGGTGGGTCCCTCAAAGCAAAAATGAACTTTAAACAAATACATGCTATGTACTTTATGTTTGACAACACTTCAAATTTTCACACATTTAATCCGGTCATTTTCAGATTAAATGTACCTCTCTTGTACGTTGAATGTGACCCTGGTGTAACAAAGACTATAGCTTAATCATAAAGTACCTTGTCGATCAAAAAGTAATCCTTTTATCATCCTCCATTCTTCTTCGTTTACGCAAATTCTGAAAAATTTCACTCTTTGCTATCAAATAATACCGTGTTTATAAATCCGGGAAAATTCACTCGAGCCCGTTGTTCTAAAAGTAGGCTCGACTATAAATTTCGTGCATTTGGATGATATCATTTTCGCATTTGAATCTTGATGATAATTTAATTTTTTGAGTATAAAAAGATTAAACTTTTGCAAGTGCCGTTTTGGTTTGTCGGATGTTTTATTTCAGCAAACATATTCTTGTTGATTCATGTAACCGTTAGGGGGATGGGTGTAACGGGGACAATTTCCCTCTTCGAAGGTTAATAAAGCAGATTAAATTCTAATCTCCTGATTATGGCTCGATTCAGGAAACAAGCCGTGGGCCCGCGGCCCTTTTCGGGATTCTCACCGCAGCGGCCCACTCGTGTTGTTTCTGGGACCAGTCCTATAATTTCTAATTTTTCAAGTTTTATGGTCTTTTGAAAGGTGGACTTTTTTTACTCTCGTGAAATCCTAACATTTGACTTTCTACTTGTTTCACTCCGCAAACGATGAACAAAAGTCGAACACGTCTCACTCGTCTGATCTTTTACGCAGATATAAAAATATAAATGAAATGATAAGCATTTCTTTACTGGAGTTTCAGCCAATTGCTTCGATTTTTTATGAGTGTAAAAGTCGGAAAGAAGTCGAGGTGG
The DNA here is from genome assembly GCA_034700925.1 of Acrobeloides cf. buchneri Gr-Nem-00862. Taxonomy (NCBI): domain Eukaryota; kingdom Metazoa; phylum Nematoda; class Chromadorea; order Rhabditida; family Cephalobidae; genus Acrobeloides; species Acrobeloides cf. buchneri Gr-Nem-00862. Next base: position 2,490 of record JAQGCO010000006.1, read on the forward strand.
TGGCATTCTTTTTATGACTTGTATTATCTTTTGTGAATATTTTCTAGAATTTTTTTAAAAATTCTTTTTTTTATTGTAAATTAGTAGGGTTTGATCGTGACCAGCAAATCCCCGGGGTTTTTGGGGGTATCCTGCTCCGGAAATTTTTGCCCAAAAGCCGGTCCTTTTTGAAAATCCCACGGATTTTTGGTATCTCGATCCGGAAAAATTTGTCCAAAAGCCGATCCCGTCTCGAAAATTTCAGTGATTTTTGGCACCCCCATCCCCGAAATTTGACCCAAAATCCGACCCCTTCGAGAAATCCCAGGGATTTTTGGCATTCCGTCTCGGAAAATTTGTCCAAAACTCGATCCTGTTTCGAAAATCCACTGGATTTTTGACATCCTTTTTGGAAATCTTTTCCAAATCCTTTCCTCAACCCCCCCCCCCCCCCGGCTGTCCCGAATCCCAAATTCTGACCCGAGATGGGGAAAAACCATTATTTACATCATAAACTATCCTATTTATTTTTTTATGTTGTTTTGTAAGATTTTATCTTCGTCGATTTTCTTTTATGTATACGACCAAGAAAGTCCGTCAAATACTGATCTTTTATCAACGCTAACATCACATAACATAACGACAGAGAATTGACCTCTCTCTTTAGTAAACGATTTTTCCGATATACAAAATAATGTCAACATTTTATGGAAAATTTTCTTGACATTTCATAGACAGTTGATAATTTTAGATTGTTATTAGAATTTACAAAATCATCAAAATTTACGAAAAGGGTACAACAGGATAGATGTTCTAAGAAGATTATCGAAAAGAGGTTTATGTGACGTTCTTTTTGTGTTTATTCGTACCTACAAACCCAAATTTATTCAGTGAATTTTTACCATTTGCCTTTTTCCTCAAAAATCGATTAAAAACAGAAAAATTTGAATTGTGTAATGTTTTATCAATCGTTTCAATAAACAACTTTTATTGAATCCGGAAAATGATGTTGATGGGCATGTTTTACGGCGCACCAAAAAAGGATCAAAATTTAAAAAAATCGCCAATCGACTCAGCTAGCCGAGCGCTTCAAAACGAGTACCATATCATGGGTTTTGACCCATGGCCGAGTGGCTAACGTGCTCGGCCTTCACTCATAGGGCGCAGGTTCGAATCCCAGCCCAAATTTAAGATTTTCCAAATTTCATGAAAATTTTTGCATATCTCTATTTTTTGGACAAGAAAGAGAGAACATGTAAAATAAGATTGCATAGCGCAGTTGAATAGAGTACTGTTCTTTAATCTAAAGATAACGCGCTCGGCCTTCACCCGGTTTCGATCTCGCGACAACATTCATTTTTTATTTTGTTGTCAGAGTTTATGAAAATTTTTGCATATCCACATTTTATGCAAGTTTTGAAGCACTCAGAGAGCTGAAATATCAATAAAAAGAAAACTTTTTACCCGAGTGGAGATCCCTTTAAAAGTTTAATTCTTCCGTATTTTGTGCTCTAGTTCTATCCTGGTATTTGCAAAATATTTTTTTGTGTCTCTTATGAAAAATTACATCACTATGATCGAAGGTAGTCTTCAACCTTTTTGTTTTTTCAGCCATTATCGAAGGTGGTCTTCAACTTCTTTTATGATCGATGACAAGAAAGTTCTCACTTATCAAAATTGATAGCATTGCCACACACCAAAAAACTTTCTGTCTCATTTTTCATCTCAGGAATGATAGTTAATACTGGATACTGCTACCCCTTTCTTATTTACACCAATCACGTTGTTGGCAAAATTTTTTCTTCACTTGGTTGTTCAATGACGCAGAACGACCAACGAAAATTTTGTTTTCAGCAGATCACATCGCGTGGTTTGTGTATGAATTTTGGATCAAAATTGAGATGGGCTCATTTTAAGAATTGGAAGAAAAAATTAAGGAGCTTATCTAAATTTTTTTTCTTCCAGTTCAGAGGTTGAAAATGTTTGAGGATGGGTTTTTGAGGTCAGACATTTTCGATTTATATACAGATTAGATTGAAGAAAAAAATTGTAGAAACTTGGTAAATTTTGTTAGCTTCTTTCAAAATTTGGTCGCGAAACGATAAAACCCTGATTTTCATGATTTTCGTTTCAATACAAACTTTTATTTTTCAATCATTTTTTCTTCGGGAGCCTATCAATTATATTATTTTTTTCGACTAAAACACAACTGCAAAATTCCATTTTTCGAAATTTCTTCTTCCATTAGCTTGCACACACTGACGCAATTTATGCATAGATCACTTACGAGCGAACTTAAAATCGACTATCCATAAAAATTCTTCCGGTCGAGCACGCTCCGCGATTTTCATATTCAACTTAGGAATGTGAACATTTTTCAACGACATCTAGCGCGCTGTCACGTGTAGCCACCTCTGACATTAGGGGTCATTTTCTTATGTAACAGAAAGATTAGGTCCGCCTACTTTTCAGTGCCAGATTGGCGGGATGATCTTTTTAAGTTATATGTTTTTGTGTGAAAGTGACAGTTGGTGAGAAAGTTTTGTTCGGTGAGTGTTTTGGTATCGTTGAACTTGTTTGCCATTTTTGATCGTGGCCATAGCGTAGCCAAGGAAGACGATCTCCCCCTCCCTTCGTTCTTGGAAAAATTGAAAATTTTCCATTTTGAGGATTAAAGGTTTTTCTGATTTTGGATTTTTTCACGAATTTTTCCTTTTTTTCAAATATTTTTTCTATAAAAATGTTATTTCCCATAAAAATCGTCAAAATTTCTAATTTTTTAGTCGATACCATTTTGCCCAAAAAAGTTACATTTTTTCAAAAATGAGACTACAATAGTACCCTGTTCTTGAAAAAAAATTTTCCAAAAACTTCCCATTTTTCAAAAATCAATTAGTACCTTCGCTCCAGACACAGCATAAGTTTATCCAGTCATCAATGATGAGACTTAAAAATATGTGACTTCTGTTATAGATCATTCAGAGATTCATTTTTCACTACTTCCTCATTTTTTGTTTGTTAACACTTCCTCTTTTATTGTTGTTCAGAATTTTTTCGTTTTTTTCACGTCTACTTTTTTCTAAATAACACTTTCTTTTCCTTAGAAAGTATAATCTGTTATAAGCTAGTGAACTTCATCTTTTATCAGTTGCTTAAAGTCTCCAAATTAAATTTATGTTTGGCGTCAATTGCGATCACTTCCCAGTGGGATGGGCTTCGAACATGAACAGCGGTTCACCATCTCGATTCCATACGTTCATTCAACTCTGTGATTTACACAACTTATTCTAAACTCCACGTGGTCTCATTTTTCTCTTTGGTAAACAATTAAACTGACGTTAAGTTTGATCACTTGGTTTTCGATCTGTTTTTCTATAGATAAAATTATTGTTGTTACTCTTTTTGGTATTTTGGCACAAAACCAACCATCACATGCTAAAAATACGTAAAGTCCAAAGTATTCATAGCAGCATGATTTGGATCAAAACTGGTTTTTGAATAGGATCAATGGTTTTTATAAATAGTAAACTGATGATATCAGTAGCACAAACCACGTCTATCAGAAAAGTTCTGGTTAGAAGAGAATTCGGCTGTGAACGGCTGTGATCACATGCGATTGGAAATTTGTCAAAAATGCATTTTTGTATTGGGGTGGTCTTGAAGTTTGAAAAATATCAGTGGGCTTATTTTGGAGACCACTCCACTCGGAAAAGCCACCATTTTTGTTGATTTTCTGAAAATCCATTGAGCATTTTTTGTTTTTACACTAAATTCTGAATCGTTATCGTTATCGTGATAATTGCATGTGAAGTTTTTTGCTTATGTATTACAACGAAAACATGCACGTTGTAATACACAAGCAGTATCATTTTCCTGATACAATAAAAATTGTGTTTATTGAAACGAATCTTCACTTCTCGATGTTTCGTGTTTTTATATTTCTCTCATGATTTTTATACTTCATACTTTCGAGACTAATTGATCCCAATCTGTATCATGTTTACTTCAATCATGCGTTTAGGTAAAAAGTGATGCGTTTGTTAAACACTTTGTTTTTATGGTTACGCGTTTTCATTTTCTCTATAAGTAGATAAACATAAATACGTGAGATCATTGTATACCTGGACAGAGGGTGTCCATATTTACACAAAATTTACGGTGGGGGTATAGAAGCAAATCCGAAAAATTTACGTGGGTCTATTTCTGGACACCCTGCTCAGGTATGGATCATTGTGTTATTTTAGATTGTTTCTACTAATCTTCTACTTATTCCATTTTCTTTAATTCAAAATGAGCGGTGAAAATTTGATCATGAGCTCGGTGAATGGTATTAGCAGCATTCGGCCGGAGATTGCCTTGAATGGTTTGGCGAATGGTCTCAAAAGTAATGGGATTCATGGGCATCACGAACTCACAAATGGTGTTGATCATGGACACACAAATGGTGTTGATCATAAACAAGCAAATGGTCATAAACATGCAACTGTTGAGTAAGTGGTTATTAGGTGAAAAAGTGCATAAGGATTATGGGGAAAAAGTACAAAAAAGATTATAAAAATGAAAAAAGGTATTAGGAAAAAGAAAGTCTACAAAATTTTAAGCCGAAAAAATCAATTTTGTAATTTTGTCACAGACAAAACTGTGTTTCACTTTGAAGCTAAAATCTTCTTGTTTATGAACTTTCCTGAATAAAAATTTTATGTCTAATCCGATCAACAAATGTATTAAATTCTAACAAAAAATCATGAGACCAAAAAGAAGTGTAAAGACTTATCAAACTACAGACAAAATTTTGAAAAAAACAAGCGAATCTACAAACTTCTTTAAATTATAGGAAAATAATTTTTAGCCCCCGAAATTACGATGACATCATCCGCCTGGCCGAAGTTATCCGTAACATGGTTGATCTTAAAGAAAGTCCAACAATTGGTGTCATCTGTGGCTCTGGACTTGGTGATCTAGCAGATCTGCTAGTTGACAAACAAGTTGTACCATACACAAAAATTCCTGGTTTCCCTCAAACAAGTGGTTAGTTTTTTTCGAAATGAAAGCTCTCTTGGGTACATTGTCGTAGGCAAGAGGGGCAAGTGCCTCCCTTATATTTATTGGAAAAAATCGGTCTTTTTTGGGGAAGTGCCCCTTCTTCCCACACCACTGCTTGAGTAAAAACTCAAATTTTCGCTTCAATACACACAAACTGTCCCTGAACGAAGTTCAGGAAAGCGTTTTCGAAGTTATGCAATTAAAGTAATCAATTTCCCAAAAGAAAAAATTCGAAAAATTGAAAAATTCGTCAAAAATTTAAAACAAATTTAAAACTGCTTCAAGAATTAAAAATTCGAAAAATTGAAAATTCATCAAAATTTAAAAAATTCGAAAAAATTGAAAAATTCAATTTTTGACGAAATTTTGTATATTTTGTATATAGGGTTATTTTGGTGAAATTTTGTGAAAAAATCGTAAAAATCATATTTTGTAGACCACCCTATATATTCAAATTATCTGATCTTTAAACAATGAAATCTTTAACCTTTTCAACATGATTTTTGAGCTTCCTTTTCTCATTATTTACGATCATATTTCGATAAGAATCCACCCATCAAAAATACATACAAAACACGTTATTAGGCCACTAAAAATGGTCCGACTCGTGGTCGAAAATGCACAAACAAGTCTAAAGGTTATTTGTTGAACTTTTGGGTAGCACATTCCGAGCATAGATTAACAACAAAAAATGACTTATGCTCTGAGACAACAAGGACCTTTCAATTATTACATAATACAAATTTTACCCCCTATAATCAAATGAACGATCGTAATCTAGTTTTCTTATAGAGCGATGGACCCCCCCCCTACAGGATTTCATACTTGAATGAACGAGCCCTAAACAAAACATAATTTTAGTTGTTGGACATAAAGGAAATTTGGTATTTGGGTACTTATCCGGCAAATATGTTATGTGTCTTCAAGGACGATTTCATCCATATGAACATGATATGGATTTAGTTTTGGTAAGCAAAGCTTATGCTATTAACATCAAAAGGCTCGTTCGAGATCAAACTGAGACACCCAAAAAAATTGAAAAATTCGAAAAAATTGAAAAATTCGTGCAAACAAGTTTTTTCTCTAACTTTTTCGAGCTTTCTCAGTCCCTGAATACTAGAACCATAAAGTTGATTCATAATTTTAGTGCACTATGCCAGTCCGTATAATGCATCACCTTGGAGTAAAAACCATGATTGTTTCAAACGCTGCTGGCGGCATCAATAACAAATTTAACTATGGTGATCTCATGATCATCAAAGATCATGTTTTCATGCCCGGTCTAGTTGGATTTAGTCCATTGGTTGGCTTGAACGATCCACGTTTTGGTGCTAGATTTGTTTCTGTCCATGATGCTTATGACAAACAGCTAAGGTATGTTTTGGATGGTGTTTGAGTAGAGATGGGATTTCGATTTTTCGGATTTTCAGATTTTTACGGCCAAATATGAAAAAATTCGGCCATATCCGGTTTTCCAATTGTGGAAAATTTGGAACAATCTAAGATCATCATAATTTTTGAGTTTAATTACGCTTTTTTCAGAAAAATGGCACTCCGAATCGCAGTGGAAGAAGATATTAGAGCACATGAAGGAATTTATGTGATGTCCGGTGGACCACAATACGAGTCTCCAGCTGAAGTCAAGCTTTACAAAGTTCTCGGGGCCGACGCATTGGGTATGTCCACATGTCATGAAGTGACGGTTGCACGCCAATGTGGAATTCGTGTTTTCGGTTTTTCCCTCATCACGAATATGTAAGAATTTTTTCCAGATTTTTCAATTTTCCCATTTTTTAGCGGTAATGATGATGCAGATACTTCCGTCGAAGTTTCCCATGAGGAAGTCCTCGAGACTGCCAAAGAAGCAAGTGTCAGGGCGTGTAGATTCGTTAGTCGAATTGTTGACCATCTATGAGGATGTAATGATCTATTTTTATTCATCATGTTTTCTTTTCAATACTCAACAAAATTTGAATTTGTGTAAGAAACTCGTTTTATTCCCTGATGTCTAAATATTATGGCTAGATAAATTAAATGTGCAAATTTTGTGCCCTAAACACTGTTTTCTTTCATTTTTATGCTAAAGTCTAGGGCACTTTATAATTTGTTTTCAGAGCGGATTTTTCTTTTTTTTTACATATCGTTTGTATATACATAATGTTGTCTTAGTATATAAACTTTATTTTTCTTTAAGCGGGGGTATACGAGTAACTCGCGCGAGTATAGTGCCGAGTACCTTAGAGCATGAATCTCATACTCTGGGTGAAAATATCCCAAAAAACTTGCTCTGAGGGCCAACGCCGTAATTATGAGAGGGGACCTAAAGGCATACACAATAACGGGACACAAAAACGAGACGACAAGAACAGGACGATGAAGGGAATTACAAGCACAATTGTCATCCCGTTCATGTGTTGTTTGAATGATCGTTCCATCCCGTTCTTGTCTATCCCGACCTGGAACCCTCCTCCCCCCAAATTTGAATTCTTAAATTTTGACCAAAAATACAACGCTGCCTGAGGCACTCGCTTTTTTTGCTTGATTTGCTAGTTACTATGCCCACCCCTTGAAATTTTTTGTGATGCCATTTTGTAATAGTGACAATTTCGTTTCAATAAACAGCTCTTTATTGAACAAGGCAATGTTTTAAAAATAAAGTTTATCTTCATAAATTCTAGCAGCTGCTAGAAATCTAATGTAACTTTTTTAAAGATACTTATATATTTTGTCGTTTTTTTTATACATGTTCTGCCTTTTTTTCTATAAAAGATTCAAAATGGATGATAAATAAAGCATTAAAAAGAAATCCTTAAGATGATTGATAACAAAGTGCCAAGAATTTTGTTTGTTAGATTTATATGGGGATAAATAATCGTCTTAAAATTCTTCAATTTTCTTGTTTCGTCTTTCAACTTTTAAGTCGAAAAGGATGACAATTTTTTTTGCACTTCGATGCTTACAAAAATTGTTATCATGTGAGTTTAAAAATCTAGAGCACGGATTAAAAAGGAAACGACTATACCCATAGATGGTTGAGGAGGGGGCCCATGTTTCAAAAAGGGGTCAGACCAAAATTAGTGGGGGGTTAATTTTTACCAAAAATACGCCATTTGGGAGGAGGTCCATCTAATCTCTAATCGGAAGTTGTTCTCAAGTATTGTGAACACAAATGCATAACAAGTGAACACAGTTCAATATCATCGAACGCATGCGGCAAACTCCGAGTGGTGTCTCCGTGTGGCGACTCCAAGCAACAATGTACTAGCACATAGATTATGGCATCCCTGCGTGGTAGTGGAAATTTTTTACCCCCACAAAAGCAATGTCGATCGTCTTCTCTCATAATCTCCTACAATTTTAGTTTTGGGTGTAAAAGGTTTAAATCTCTCCTTCCAAAGATTGCAATCACCAACGCACATTATCTTTTAGATAAGAGGATAAAGCTTCAATGCATGACATGTTTGCTCGCAATGGCCAAGAACGAAATGAGACTTTGTATGCCTATCCTTATTTTCATGTGTTAGGAAATCATCGTGTTAGATCAAGTGCAATTGATACTAATGATAAATTGTACATAAATTGGAGGCAGTTAAATATGGGTTTGGTATGCCCATTTGACTTATCAAACATGATATCATCTTTAAGATGAATTGTTGAACGAAAGTGCTCCAACGACGTAAGATGAACTTTGAAGAAGAATAATTTGAATTTGATCAATCGTTTCGATAATCAAATCATTCTTGAGTCATGTTACTCTTCTACATTATTTCGCAAAAGAGGAATCAATTTGAGGTGCTCCCAACTCCCAAAAACTTTTGATCCCGACGCCATTATATAATCAAAAGTATGAACCAGTCAATAAAGATTTAAAATAGATCTCTTAAATGTTTTCGTTCTATTGTGCAGTTCTTTTTAATAATTGTTTAAATATTTGTGAATAGCTTAATTTCTTTTGTTTGCTTTCATCTCAAAGAGATTAAGAGACGCTTTTTTAACAGGTTCCAGGGACTAGTGTTAAACGGTTCGAGGAAGTTACAAGAGTTTATTTATCGAGATTAACGAACGAGGAAGTTTTTAAGAGTCATTTCGAGTCGGAATCCGGGCGACAAAGATTTCGAAACCTTGTCTGAAGCTCAATAATCCACTTTTACGTTGATTTTTTGAATTTTCTAACCAGTCTAAAACATCCTGGATAATTTTTTCGGCTAAAATTTTTATCCGGCCGATATATTTTATCGTGGAGAACATTTCTAGCGTGTTTTTGAAAAAATCTGAGAAAAAACTTTTTTGATCCCTCCTAGTCCCAGATGTAAAAATGGCCAAAAAATTGAAATTTCTCAAATTTTTTCGAAACTACGCTAGAAATGTTCTCATTGATGAAATACGTCAGCCAGATAGAAATTTTGAAAAAAAATTATCTAGGATGTCTTTGAGATGTTAGAAAATTCAAAAAATCAACGTAAAATCGGGTTTTTGAGCTAGGTTTTGAATTTGTTGAGGTACGAAATTTGACTCAAAATGACTCTTAAAAACTTCCCCATTTATTAATCTCGATAAATAAAATAAATTTGGAGCACCTTTGGAGCTTTTAAGTTTGAGATCTCACGAAAATGTCTCTTAATACTTTTCGTGATCTTATACAGGGTGGGCCAAAAAAAGTGTATTTTTGTGATTTTTTGGGGCCCGAAAATTTATTTTCTAAGGGTAATTTTATGTGGGGAATCGATTGTGCGCATTCCCAAATCCTGAAAATGCTTTCCTGAGCCTGATTCAGGGAAAAATTGAGTTTTGAAATTGCAAAAAACGACGAATTTTGCTTCAAAAACCCAATTTTTCCCTGAATCAGGGAAATTTTTTTCAGGGTGTGAATCATTTTCAGGGTTCGGGAATGCGCGTATCGATTCCCGTTCATAAAATTACTCCCAGAGGGGTCATTTTTAGAACAATACATTTTCGGGTCTCAAAAAATCACAAAAATTCACTTTTTTTGGCCCACTCTGTATTTCTATCTTTTTTGAGTTACTAGATTTTTGAAGAAGAAATATCTGTGAGATAACACTTTGTTTTATAACTTTTTAAATATTTTTGCTAATTGTAGAAATGAACCAGAATAAACCTGTTAAACCTTTTTTATCCAAGTCAACTAGATCAACTTCAACATTTCTAGTAATAATTTTTAATTTTACCATGTGAGATTTTTGTAATACTAGAAAAGATGGGAAAATATACTTTTCATGAGTGGTGAGGAGGACTACACAATTACCCGTAAATCATGCTCATAAAAAACTATTTCAGTTACCTTCAATTAGTCCTAATACTGGAGCTTCAAATTCAATCACTTTTTTTCAATATAACAGTGCTGATTTCCTTTATGATCTGCAGAAATGTCCGTTGGAAAGATTAAATAATGATAATAATGTAAGAAATTATTTAATCATGGATCTACAAGGTGTCCGAGCACATCCCCTCAAGAGTATTGAAACGAAAACTTGAATTCCTTAAGGAATTTTTGAAAAATCCTACCACCAATCGATAGAGAGTGTTGAAAAACGGTAGTAGTTCAGATTTCGAAAAAAACATATTCTTCGTTTTCGAGAAAATTAAATTCAAAGTTTGTGCTGAAAAAATGGCCGAAATTTGGACAATATGATGGAATTCACGCCACCGTTTTAAGAGGATATTAGCCACATTTGCTATAATTTAAAATTGCCACAATCAATTTCGATAAGTTTGGTGCCATTTTAAAGGTCTAACCCTTAGCTATCGAATGACACCAAGACCATGGCTTGAATCGATCGCTGAGCTGAGATAAATGCAAAAGAGTTCAAAAAATGCGTATTTTCAAAAAATACACATTTTTGGTACTCTTGCATTTATCTCAGCTCAGCAATTGATTCAAGCCATGGTCTTGGTGTCATTCGATAGCTAAGGGTTAGACCTTTAAAATGGTACCAAACTTATTGAAATTGACTGTCGCAATTTTGAATTATGGTAAATGTGGCTAATATCCTCTTAAAACGGTGGATTGGATTTCCTATTGCCGAAAATTTCTTATATCTTCATTTATCGCTTGATCTGTATAATCAACATCAATTTAGTATAAGAATCGATTAATCAATGCATGGGAAAAGGCTAAGCAAAATAATGTATTTAATTACGTAAGAATTTGTGAAAATTTTACAAAATCGTCAAATTTTTTGACCGAGTTGATCCATTAAAAAAAGATAAATTTTAGGATCTAAATGTGATGTACAAGCTTCTTGATGGAAATTATAACTTGTCGCTACAGGTAGATATTTTAAAAGAATGATCATTATTAGTATTTGATACGTCCAGGACAAGAGTCCTGATGGCCTCTTGTCCTGGACGAGATTTCATGATCTGGGATTACTTGTCGGGATTTTGGCGATGTCTAGAAAGAAAGAGGAGAGTAGCCAGTGGCAATGGGAATAGAGTTCTGTTGCGCGATTAAACTTTTTACATAATTGCTCCCTTATGATTTTTTGCGATTTTTGCAAGTTAAGTCACATTGCCGCCAAATCCTGTCTACGCAAGAAAATTTTGGTTTGAGATGCAATGCATAAAGGATCCAATACATAAAATCACTACCTTTCCCAAGCTTTCATATAATTCTTTTTCAGTTAAATACGGAAAGAGGTTCATTAAGAAGGAAGCCCATGCCTTTTCGCCATATTAAAGAGCCTTTTAATCATTTGAGATGGAACTTCACTAAACTACAGCCAAATGAAGTATATCTATTCTTAAAGATCTATGCTGTGTTCCTATAGTTTTATGCCAAAAAATTTTTGTGGGTCCCCAATAGGTCAAATTCAAAAAATAATGATAGACAAAATTTTTTCATGTAATTTTAAGGGGAGTTTGCTTACAACCACTTTCTTGATTAGCTAAAATAAAAATTTCGACCTCCGGGGATCGAACTCTACTTGTTAACCTGTTAAGGGCGAGCGTCTGGCGTCCTAACACTTGGCCATCTCGCCACGACTTGTTTATATTATAAAACTTTGCATTTAGATTTTATTTTATTTGAAATGCAATGACATACCTTATACTGATGATCCGGTAGATACTCATATAATTGCAATAAATGCTAGTCCATTAGAAAAGGGTCATATATTAATAATTCCTTCGATAAGCAGGTGCTTACCTCAAGTATGACGATTTTGCGACGAGTTTTTTTCAAAATTTTTCGTTTTTTTCAAAATTTTTCGTTTTTTTCAAAAAAAATTTCCTTATAAAGATTTTTTTAAACGAGAAATTGATTGCGCATATTGGCTAATCTTGAAAACTCTTCCCTTACATCGAATTAGCGATTTTTTAAAGAAAAATTGCCATTTCATGATCAGGAAGCGTGATCAAGTTTTTCAATACCAGGGGGCGAAAAGGTGGTACCACCCACCATCACCCTGAGTGGTAGGTGGCACCGCCCAGGGTGAGTGGTACCACCTACTTTTTTGTAGCACCCTGGTCAATACACGTAATCGACTTCATAAACCCTCTACAAATGTCGATACATGCTGCATGACAACCCATTAGGATTTTTGGTGTGGTGGGGATAGAGTTGACCATGTGTGTCTTGGTTTTTATTTTTCAATTATTTCTAGGTTTTAACAGATGTAACTACACGAATTGCAACTGATCTTATGTTACTGGTAGAGGATGAGAAATTTCATATCTTATTTAATAGCTTACTAGGTTATGCATCAGTTAATCACCTTCATCTACATGGTGTATTCTGGCCTTATGATTCTGATTTAATTAATAGAGTAAGTTAAATAGGTTATTTTCCGTCGCATATAAATACAATCTCAAATGTGTGGGGAATCGGAATTTGGCATTTATAAAATTCCTTGGATTCAAGAAAAGCTGTATATCAAATTTTTGCTTCGATATACAGCTTTTCTTGAATCCGAGAAAGTTGATAAATTTCAAATTCTGATTCCCTGCACATTTTTACCAATGTCGCATTTTTGCGACTTGTCGCTTAAATACACAGGTCTTCCCTGGATCAGGGAAGCATTTTTACTTTGAAAATGTCAAATTCGATTTCCTGTATGTTTTTATCCCTAGAGAGATCATTTCCAGAAAAAAATTTTCATGTGGATGCCCCCCCCCTATTGTGTAGTAGCTCCAAAAATTGTTTAGAAGTTTCAACGTTTATGGGAAGAGGTTTATTTTATTCGTCGACCTAATTGGTTTATTGATATATTAGCATTTCAATTAAAACATCAACATGATTTCGAAGGATTTATAAGGTTATTTTTAATAATACAGTCGAGTCTCTATTTAGTGCCGCCCCTATAGGAGAATTCGAAAAAAATCATTAAAAATCGAGGTTAAAGGACCAGTCTACTTTCGGGGAGTTGGTTACATATGAAAGAGCATAAAATTTTGGGCATTTTTTGTTTTTACGGCACTACTTGAAAATCTAACAGTAAAAAGTTATTAGCGAAACAAAATTGCGTTTTTTAAATTCGAAGAATGAATTTTTATTGAAGCGAATAGCCTGCACTCAGGGAAAACATTACAATCAATAAAAGCTTGTGTATCGAAGCAAAAATAATTTAAAGTAAAAAATAAATACAGCAATTTTTTACAACTGGATGAGTAGGGAGGACGAGATTGAGATTTTTGACTCGAGATCCAAGAACGAGATCAAGATTTTCGAGAGTCTCGATTTCGAGATCCCGACACCCTATCGATGAGACGAATAAAATGGTGTATTTATTTTTTATCTAAATGCTCAAACAATTTAAATTATTTTCGTTTCGATATACAAACTTTTATTGATTGTATGCAGGCTATTCGTTCCAATAACAATTCATTTTTCGAATTTAAAAACCGCACTTTTGTTTCGCTCATAACTTTTTACAGTTCGATTTGAAGTGCTAATGTAAAAGCAAAAAGTGCGCAGAATTTTATGCTTTTTCATATGGAATCCACTCCGCGAAAGTAGTATGGTTTTTTAATCTTTAGAAAATTTGCGAATTTATAGGAACTTTACGAATTGTGTGAATTTTTTAAACGCATTAAATATGGCCCACAATATATTTTTTACACGTGCGCCTCCGATTTGTTCCGACAATAATGTGTTAAATGAAGAAAACATACCACTTATAGTAACAGCATATTTAATTCCAAGAAAATCTGTAGCAGGTTATTATTAAATCCCTTTAAAAATTTTACTAGAAAATTTTGATTAAAACACGTTTTGCGAGAAAATCGAAAATCGAGTTTTGCGAGAAAAACATTGTTCGGACAGGAATTTTTTGTTCTTGTTCTATTTTTGCCTGTTTTTTTTAGAGTTTTTGAAGGATTTTGATGTTTTTATTGGGCTGTTTGGAAAGTTCCCGGATTTTTTACATGAATTTTGATCCGAAAATTTTTTGTCTAAAAATAACCCCTATAGGGGTAATTTTATGCGGAGAATCGATTGCGCTCATTCTCGAAGCGTGAAAACGCTTCTCTGGCTCTGATTCAGGGAAGAAGGTGGGTGTATTGAAGCGAAAATGGACTAAAATTACCCCTAGGGTTCATTTTTAGAAAAATAAATTTCCGGGTCCCAAATTGTCAAAAAAAGCCATTTTTTGTGCCACCTGTATATGCCTAAAAAGATCTGGATTTTCGCAAAAAAAGTTATGTTCAAAGAAATGACGCTAACTCCAAAACCACGAAGGCTTTCCTCAAATTTGTTTTATCTTTCTCAGGTATGCGTCATTTCTTTGGATGTAGCTTTTTAGCGAAAATCCTGGTCTTTTTAGGTCTATATATAGTCCAAAACACCTAATCGCAAAATGTGCTTAAAAAACTTTTTTTGAACCTTGTCCCCTGGGACAAGGTTCAAAATTTAAATTACAGAATGTTTTAAAAATCCTTGGCCACCTTGATTAATTTGTTTATATTTAGGAGCTAAACCACCATTAAATTTCAATCCTGCAGCATTGGAATTGGTTGGATGTCTAACTTCTTCTAGTAATATAAATCTCACAAAATCGTTATTATTTTCAATTTTAGCATACCATTTTTTTGATACGATAACAGAGCACAATGCAGTTCGAATAGTTGAAGAAGATTCGGTATTAGAAGAAAAATTTGTAGACAAAGTATGTTTTTAATTCAAGGACAAGTCTGGTAAAAATTTTTTCTCCTTTTTTGTATAAATTCGAAAAATTCAAGAAAAATGAAGCACTTTTTGTTTTTACAGTAAAGGGTCTGACCAGTGCCTTAGCTACTACAGGATTGGGCGGCTCCCCCCGTAAGGAAATTTTAGGTAGTCGAAATTTCGTTGAGGAGCTCGTTTATATCACCCCGTCTTTGACCTCTTTGCTATCCCCGCAACCAGGGAATCCTTCTTTGCCATATCTATTTGCCCGTCCCCACATAGGGATCCTTCTCCGACCCCTTTCTTGCTAATCCATTCTGTCGGATTCCAGTTCCCCTTGAAAATCCACTAAACACCTCCTTGAACCAAATCTGAAGCAGGGGACAAGGTTCCGACAAAAATTGCAATTTTTAATTTTCCGAAATTTAACAAAAAATGGCAAATTTTTTAACCGTATTGATTCTTTAAGTTGTTAAAAGAAATTGAAAGCAGATTAAAATGCGAGAAGTTATGGAATTCCGGGCTGAACGATATTGTAGATGATAATATTGAACGTAATATGCTTACATCACATGAATTGGAAGAGTTAAATGACTCGTTTCAGTGATTCATTCCAAGCACAAATAATAAAAATAGGACATTTTTCAGTTATTGATCTATATTTTTTTAAATCAATATTCAAGATTTTAGCTTTGCTTCATAAATATGCTAATACCCACTCCATATTTGGAAAGGGTGGGTATTAAACATTGTAGCGCAAAATTTTTTCATAATATTTATCATATCAGAAATACGCCATATACAAACATTGTAGAATCCAGGGGGCGAAAAGGTGCCACCACCCAAAATCATTCTGGGTGGCATCACTCAAATCACCCATCACTCACTGGGTGGTGATTAGGTCATTGGGTGATACCACCCATGGGTGATGGTGGGTGATTCATTTAATGGGTGATGGATGATTTGGGTGATTCGCCCATCTAGTAATTAGCAAAAGCAGAAAAAAGTGTTGGTTTCTCATAAAAACTTGTAATATGTGATGAAGAATAAATTTTTGGGTCTCAAAATGTCAAAAAGCCACTTTTTTGGGCCACTCTGTACTATCCACAGCAATAATAGATCTACTTTCAACACTCATTTAATTTTCTCCAAGAATATTCATAAACCGACCAACAAGTGTTTTTGTGCCGACAATGACGATTAGTCAGCTTTCGAGCAAGGCCTGACTTATGGGTTTTTCTGTTTTTGAAAAATGCGGCATGTTCTTGGTTATTTGTAATTTTCTATCGGTTTCTTCGATATGGTTTCCGCTTCGCGTTTGCTTGTTTTGCAATTGAATGAGCCAACTTCTGGCTCTCTCATCAAGATAATTCTTTTGAAAGAGAAGTGATCGTGTTGAATTGATCATTTCTAGGCATTACACTAGCATAGCAGAACAAAGAAATTATGGGTTAAACAGTTTGTTGAACATGAAATTCTTTGAAAAAGAAATTTCTTGAAATATAAATGTCAAAAATAAGTGTTAGTGGCTAGAAAAATAGAGAGTATGAAATTGTAATTTTTCTTAAAAATTAAACAAAAATGATGTTTTTTAGGGCATTGCTAGTCAGAGATTTTGAACCTATGATCAGAACAGTGGCGTAGGCAGAAGGGCTATGCGAGGGGCACTTCCTCAAAAAAAGGCCGATCTTACACACTAGCAGGAGGGGACCTTTTGTGTAGGGATTTTTTTAAATTTTTATAGCTTAATTCCATCGGGAATCGATTCTTCGTGTGGAAAAACCCCTGTACAGTATTTAAAAAATGCATTTTTGCTCTGAAATAGACGTTTTTCGACACCTGCCCCCTTGCCTGCGCCACTGGATCAAATCCCCCGCTCCAGATCATAGTTTTTATTTGGAGAGACCACTCATAACACCTATGAGATTACCATCGAAATTCAGGTGTTGTGGTGAAAGGAAAAAGCTCAAAATTTTCCGTCTTTTGCTTTCACAAGAGTTCCAACTAAAAACATTTATTAGGGATACCCCATACAAGAGAGTCTTTGATCACATAAATTATTCAAATGTACATGTTGCATGCTGCAGCCAAACCCAATGCTTGAATGCACATTAGGCGATTGACGATTTCTTGATGACGCGTTGGAGATATTGGAACGATATCCAACATGACAGTTGTTGTTTCTTGTTCGGGTGGTGGAATAGTGATTAGTTCGGTGTTATCGGCTAATTCCTAAAAAATGACAACATGCAAAAATTTTGAAAATGTCAAAGTTTGTCATGTTGTGTAGCACACATGTACAAGTCCCCCGAAAGTCCCAAAATTTCGGGGGGGGGCAGCCGCCCACCAACAAAAAATTTTGCGCAACCCACGAGCTTTTAGCCCGAAAAATGAGCCCGCTCGCAAAAAATTTTGCGTCCGGTCTCACAAATCACCTTGGTCTCCCTTATGTTTTTTTGTCGAATTTTTCGGTGGTTGTTTGTACATGTGTGTTGTGTAGGAAGATCAAAATTTTCCTAAAGCAATAAATTTTTTTACCTTTTTCCTATTTTGTGTTACATAAGGCTGTTCAAGCGGTAGCCAACTGCGCATAAAATTAAAATTCAGACGTTTTTGAGCAGCTTTTTTCAGTGGTAAAGAATCTAAATTTTCAAGTTCGGTCGGAAAAAAGTTACCATTTGTGTTGATATTCGTTAAAAGTTCATAAAAATGGAGCATTTTTTGTTTTTACGGCATGTTCTGAATCGTTATCGTTTTCAAGATAATTGCGTATAAAGTTGGCGATTTTTGAAATTTTGTGTATTACAACGAAAACATGTATCTGATAGTTTTTCCCTGAATCAATAAATTCTGTATATTGAGAAGAAAATAATTCAAAATCCTTGAACATAAATACAGTATTTTTTATAATTCGTCGAGACGAATAAAATGGCACCAAAATTATACAGTTTGAAAATTGTTATTGAAACGAAAATTTTCAAATGTTTTCGTTTCAATAACCCAAAATAATTTTCAAACTGTATAATTTTGGTACCATTTTATTCGTCTTGACGAGTTATAAAAAATGCTGTATTTATTTTTTTTCTAAATGTTCTAGCATTTTGAATTACTTTCTTCTCAATATACAGATTTTATTGATTCAGGGAAACAACTATCAGGTACATGTTTTCGTTGTATTACACAAAATTTCATTAATCTCCAACTTCATATGCAATTATCTCGAAAGCGACAACCATTCAGAATTTACCGTAAAACAAAAAATGCTCCATTTTTTATGAACTTTGCGAATATCAACAAAAATGGCAACTTTTCCGATCAGACTAGTCCTTTGAAGCTGGTTTTATTGTCTTTCATCCTCATATATGGGGAACATACTTGAGCAGAGGGGGTCCATATTTTACAAAATTTTCGAGAAGTAAAGGGGCAAATTCGAAAATTTTACGACACCCCTCGTTGGCGACCAAAAAATGTGATTTTTCTGAGGGGTAAAGGGGGCAAGCTTGAATCTTGTTTTAATTTACGGGAGGGGGTTCATTTCTGAACCCTCTGGCCAGGTATGATGGGTAACTTTCCTAAAATTCAGACGGAATACTCTTTCTACCCTCTTTTCCTTCCAGCTTAGCCAAAATTTTGCTTTGATTTGTATCAAAAACTACCAACCTGACATTTGTATAACAATTAAAAATTCCAAAATAACAAAAAGATGCTTCAAAAATAACGTCATTGTGATGTTGTTGACTGGCTCGAATTGTTGAATTGAATTAGACAAAGTTGTTGAAGAATGGTGGTCGACAAACTCGTAAAAATATATAGTTGAATAATTAATACCGCAACAAGGAAATGCCAAATAAGAAAATATCTTATAGCTAAAAACGTCAGAACAATTCAATTTGAATGAACACTTTCAAGCACTTCGAGAATATCAGAGACGACGCTGCGGCTAAATATCATACCTAGAAAATTAATTTTTTCTATTTAAAAAATAAATATATCCAAGTAAAGCGGGGGGCTACGAAACAATAACAATCAGAGAAAAACGACAACAAATCAGATTTTCGATCCCAAAATCAGATTCTCTATCCAAGAATGATCCAAACTCAGATTTTGGTCCAAAAACATTCAAAATACACTGTTCAAAATATTTCTGATAAATCAGACCCATTCGGAGCCCTGAAGTAAGGCTATATCAAGCAAAGATATTCACAGACAGAAAAACATTTGAATTTTGTACACCATATCTGGGCTATTACTGACATCTTTTATATCAGATCTGCAACTATATCGTTTCCGATGACCTTAAAACGTTTTCTACTCACTCAAAACACATCGGCGATGTGTTTTGAGTGAGTGTAGTCCATGCGAATTGTGAGGGACAATTTTGTAGAAAATCACTTCCCCTGAAAAATTCATTTTGGGGGTCAAAAATCCAATTTTTAAGGTCTGAGCGCATAAATCTTTCCCGCAGAAACACCATATCTCCCCTCAAATCAGTACAGAAACGTCGAAAAAGTCAATTTCTGACCTTTTTCGAAAAATGTTCATTTCAGCCCAAAAATGCACTTTTTTACTGTACAGGGGCTTTTTCCACATAGAGAATCGATTCCCGATGAAATTAAGCTATAAAAAATTTTTCCTACTTCCCTGCTCGGTGAAAAGTTCAGAAACACTATTTACTGGGCCATAGACCGGTAGTTCTGATCATAGGGGTATAGGGAAGCAGAGAAAATTTTTTATAGCTTAATTTCATCGGGAATCGATTCTCCGTGCGAAAAACCCCTGTACGGTAAAAAAATGCACTGACATGGCATTTTTGCGCTGAAATTTTTTTGGTGATATTTTCTCATAAGTAAACATCACGAACTTGGTTTCCTAGATTTTGACAACAAATATCAAAAAATGTTTGCTATAGTGCCTCTATAAAGGTACTTTACGAATTTTTTCCCCACTCCTAACCGTCATGATATTTACTTGTCAGACATCATCCTCCCTCTTTGATCATGACTTACTGGATGGCCTCTAAGGAAAATAAAAGTTTGAAAAAAATTATAATTTCATTACATCTATGTCCAAAACAAGGTGGAAGGGTTATTATGAATAATTGGTTATTTAAAAAAGACCTCGTCATTTTGAGGGCCCAACAAGCAAAACTTACGCCTCAAAGCTTTTAATTAACCACGGCACTTCCTTTACTCAAATGTTGCATGAATGAAAGAATGGAAAAACGTAGGTTGCTTCCTCTACGCAGGAAGAAGTGACCTTCCGAACTTTCGGATAGATACGATAGGAAATATTATGATAAGGTGGGATAATTACCCCTCTTCTTCTGAACTTGTGCTTTCATCGTTCAATAATACCCCCTTTGGTTGAACATTTAAGACCAAGCTTGATCTCTAATACGACTACAGAGAAATTGAGATCATTCATAATTAAGAAGAAAAGTTTGAGCCCAATCATTGAACTGAGATGATGTTGTGTAAAAAATCTAATTAGAAGTTTTATACTACACATGAAATTTGTTTCTGGAGATTAATTTCACGCAAAATTTCATTTTGTAAAAGAAAATTGGATGGGGGTGGTATATTTCTTGTAGGCAGGTGAAAAACCAATTATCGATAACATTTTCTTGTGTAGTTTTTAGAAAAAAAGATAGATTAAAACAAAAGGTTAAATGTACAATGTGGTAGAGGTGTGCACGGGCCAGGCCTGATTACTTTTTGGAGGTCGACTTGTAGACGGGCCCTAGGACCGACCTGGCCCTGACTACCCTGCCAAAGGTCGGCATGAATTATTTAAAGAAAATTTTTTCACTAAAAAATGCCATTTTTCATCAAAAATCATCTTATTTTTGCTATTTTCTTTCAAAAATGCGATTTTTGTAATACTAAAAATGCAATTTTTGGATAAAAATTGCCATTTTTAGTCAACAAATTGACATTTTTAGCCAAAAAATTATAATTCAGACGGCTCAGGCCAAAAACAAGGAACAAATACTCAGGCCGGCCTTTTTCAAGGGCCGATCCCTGAAATTTTCAATCCGGTTTTTCTGGGCCAGCCTAAAAAAATACCGGCTGGCAAATTTGGCGACCTGAGAGCAAGCCTGGCCTGGCCTAGGCCATGCCGTAGTCGGCCCTGCAGACCTCTACAAGATGGCCAGAAAAAGTTGCCCTTCATATTGATTTTCTTCATAACAGAAAATTTTTCATAAAAATGGTGTTCTACAAAGTTATTCCTGAGATCACGACGAGCAACTTTGTAGAACATCACTTGTTGTGAAAAAATTTCAGTTATCAACAAAATCATTGTGAACATTCAACTTTTTCCAGCCGCCCGTTCTTTCCAAATTTCTGGTTCAGATAGCATTTATTTTTAAAATAATAGATTAATAAAAAATTTTGAGGTTCAACAATTCACAAAAGAAGATCTTGGAGATCAAAATTTCAAAAAATGATATTAAGATTTATTGAAATGGAACCATTCCAGGTGCTACTCTTTGATTTAAAAACGGATTCATGCCCATTTGCATATTCGGAGCACTCATCATGTACGGGTTTTGGCGATTTGGCATCATATTAGGGTTCATTGACGACATGTTAGACATAGCACTATTCGAATTGCCAGAGCAGTTACAGTCAAGTCCATCGGCCAGGGAAAGAAGGCCGGCTAAAAAGTTGTTTCGAAGTTAAAAAGCGAAGCAGGTCGTAGCTATTGAATTGGTTATTCCCTTTTTTCCGACTTGCTTGGAATCGTTGTAGAAGTTATCTCTTTGGGGATTTTTATACAAAAAAATCAATTTGGGCTTTGATGAACCTTGAGAGTTACTATACAATAGGAGGCCACCCACGTCATTTACGAAGCGAAAAAACGCTTTCCTGGTCCACGGAAGGCCTGTGCATTAAAGCGAAAAGTCGCAAAAATGTGATTTTTACGGCTTTTCGCTTCAATGCACAGGCCTTTCTTGAATCAGGGAAGCGTTTTTTCCTTCGAAAATGTTAAATTCGAATTTCCTGCATGTTTTTACCCCTAGAGGGGCTATTTCTAGAAAAAATTTTGAAAATTTTTTCACGTGGGTGGCCCCCCTCACATTGTGTAGTAGCTCTGAAGCTTGAAAAAACTTCCTCAATCGTTTAAAGAAGAGATGAGTGTATTGAAGCGAAAATGAACTAAAATTCGAATTTTATCGTAAAAGCCGTGACCCTAGAATCGATTCGCACACTATCTGGGCATGAAAATGCTCGCATGACCCTAATTCAGGGAATACAAATTTTTCAACTTTTATGGGATGAGTATTAGCTTGTCTTTTGAGGGTATTGCAGAACAAAATTTGGAACCTTTTGAATACTGAAACGAAAATTTGGAATATTTGAAAATTTTCTAACCTTACCAAATTGTTCAAAAGCATTCTGGCCTTGTTGATATCTTTGGAGCTGTTGAGTGAGCCGTGTAACTTGTTGTTGCAACGTTTGAATTTGTTGTTGAGCAATGGCATTGTTGTCCAACGGGTTGACCGGAGTTAACGAGGGGTTTGTTTTGGAGACACATTTACAATTGAATTCGAAATGAAGAGCTACAAAATGCAGATGTGGCAACCTTACAAAGGACATGCACGCTTGAATTTTTCAAAAAGTCCTCTATATTCTGAAAGAGCGTACCTGATAACCCTGTAGAAATAACAGCTGTTATAACTCTAATCATGAGGAGATAAAAAAATAATACTATATAAGTAAAAAATGATCCATTCAATCAAAAAGCAGGATGGCTCAGTGGATCGGTTACAGGCCAATAACCGGAAGATCCGGTGTTCGACTTCCCTTGGATCCAAAAGTTTTTGCCTTTTCTTAAAAATTTTTTATCTTTTCAGAGTTAGAGTTATAGCAGCTAATTTTGTTATTTCTAAAAGGTTATCAGTTATGCTCTTTCAGAATATATAAGACTTTCGAAAAATTTAAGCGTCACTTCGTGCATGTCCCTTGTTAGATTTAGCACTTACGACTATTCACAGAATTACCATATGGACTATAAATATTATTCCCATACATATTGTTTCCGGGATAAGGGTAGCCCTAAAATTTTTCAATTTTTTCTAACACAATTTCACTGTTTTCATGAATTTTTGAAAAATTTCCAACATTTTATACTTGTTGTTGTTGTTGCTGCTGCAATCTTTGTTGGGCATAAGGGTCTAGTTGAGCCTCTGTTTTTGGTAATTTTTCTTCTTTTGGCGTGTCTTCCGCAAATATCTAATTTTGTATTTTTTTAAATATTTGGGAGAGGGGGATTAAATAATTAAAATTACCTCTACAATAATAGTTAAGCATATAAATAGACTAGTTATAGATAAAGAAAATTTCATTTTTGAGAAATATGAAAATTGCTATAAAAATAAATTTTTATTCGAAGCGGAATTCGAACGCGAGCCTATAAACTGCAAATCTGTCACTTTCGCCACTCAGCCACGGAATGGAAAAACGTTCGGGGTGGAAAACCCCATGTGATGGTATTCGTTCTACTCGTCTTGACGAGCTGAGTCGAATGGCATGACTCGTTTTTAAAATTTCGAACTTTTTACAATTTTAGCAAAAAATCGAGGGAATGGGCCAAACGATTGGGTTGTACCATGATTTTCCGGCTTTTAATATTCGCATAGAATCTTTACAAAAATGACTCATATGGGGGTTTCCCTATGCGAGGAATCGATTACGCCCATTGGTGAAACGTGAAAATGCTTCCCTGGCTCTGATTGCATATATGTCATGCAAAATTTTTCATGCTTCGAAAATGCGTCCAATCAATTCTTCATATGAAATTACCCCCAGGAAAATGATTTTTAAACAAAAATCCAACATACCTTCCTTGGCACTGAATCAGGGAAAAATACGCTGTGTTGAAGCGAAAATTGCCTGAATCAGGGTAAGGCAAAAATTTCGAAAATGCGCGCAATCGATAAATTATCCCCCCTCGTAAAGTTAAGTACGAGTGAATCCATAAAAAATTTCTTCTCGATGAAACTTTGAAAATCCAGAAAATTATGGTACAACCCAATATGATATTAGAGACCAACCCAGCCATCACCTTCCATCTAGCCACCACAAAACAACAACTGCCCAACAAAACTAACAACTCATCCAAAAATCCTCGAACCGGTCCGAAAACTTTATAGCCGACCTTCCCAATCTTCGACTTAACCCATTTTCCTCATCCAAAAAGATTAGCCCTGAAAACACCCGGTTTGTCCTGTCATCAATTGTGAAAGCGAGTTTTTTGTACACTGGATAAAAACTCGGTTAATCTTATGCATTTAACAAAGATAGATAATAAACGCCCGCTGGTGGTTATTGAAACTCTTCCGAGTGAATCCATAAAAAATCCGAAATTTTACACACTTGGATTAGAGGTGAAATTTTGAAATGAGCGAAAGGGAGAAATGTTGTGCCGGACACTTTTCTTTGTGGAGTTAAGGTTACAAAAGGATTAATAGCGAGAAATCGAGCAATTTTCGGCGATTTATTTTTTCCTCTTGGCCTTTTGAGGAAATTTACGACCAGCATGTGATGTTTTTTCAACAAATTGACTAAAATAAGAAAAAAAAGTTCCACGAACACACAGAGTCCAAATGGTCCATTTCCGCACCAAGTAAAAAAAGTCTACCGTTTTTGTGAAAAAATTTAGCCATCACTGTTCTAGGCTACACAGCATCCGAAACTTGTAAAAAAGTGGTGGGGACTCATTAAAAACGTTATGGCCGAATGCCTAGGATTCTAGATTTGAAGTTTCGAAGCTATTGTGGATGAGAGGGGGCCAAAAATCGAAAAAAATTTCTAAAATTGTTTTAAAATGAGGGATATTTTAGGGGTTGCCCCTAAATATGTCTTTTTAAAAATTTTAGAAAATTTTTTTCGATTTTTGACCCTGGGGTGACCCCCCTAATCCACAATAGCTCCGAAACTTCAAATCTAGAATCCTAGCCATTCGGACATAACGTTTTTAATGAGTCCCCACCAAAAAAAGTTGCCAATTTTTGTTGATATTCAGAAAGTTCATGAAAAATGGAACATTTTTTGTTTTTATGGCATGTTCTGAATCGTTGTAGTTTTTGAGATAATGAAATTTTGAATTTGTTACAAGCTCTTCGTTGTAATATACAAACTTTTTTGAATTTTTTGCGGAAAAATCGATTTTTG
>JAQGCO010000007.1:0-27678 GCA_034700925.1 Acrobeloides cf. buchneri Gr-Nem-00862
ATATTTTTACCGTGTTTGATTATGCCGAACAATTTCCAATCATTTTTGAAACGATTTGAAAAAATTTTATAAAAAAATTATGTTTTATATTGCTTAAAAAATCTCAAATTGAGATCTCAATTTGGATCTCAATCTCAATTTTCAAAAATCTCAATCTCACCAACCCTATAATAGACTTAATGTGATAAAATTATCACTGTGATAACTAGAGTTAGGAAACCGATAGAAAATGGATCGGTTTTGGTTTCGGTTTTTCTCGAACGGTTTCGGTTTTGGTTTCGACTTTTTTCGGTTTTTCAAAACATGCGGTTTCGGGTTGCCGCTTAGCCTGAATAAAAACGCAACCCTACTTTCGATTTCGATTGTGGTCAATATCTACTGGACTAGGCCATGGGAGCGGGGCTGAACTTCTATCCCATTTTCCAGACTTCATGAGCTTAACAAAAACGCGACCTTTGTGTTTCATTTAGAAAAAGGAATTTCATTTGTTTCAATTACTCCTGTATTAAAGCAATTTCATGTGTTTCATATCCTTGCGATGAAGCAAACACAAAGGTGCTGTTTCATTTACTTCTAGAAGTTCTTTTAACTGTAATTTCATTTGTTTCATATACTGCGAAGCAGTATAACATATATACAAATAATAGATTTCTCGTGAATGAGTCTCTCTAGGGATCTCGGTTTCTTTTTTAATTACTAAAAATATTTTTGTAATTAATGTATTGCAATTTTTTTAAGGCGATTTTCACTAGTTCAAAAACGTTTATGCTTATTTTCTGTTTCCAACAAAGGTCATTTTGTGATTTTGCTAATCAAAAATCCTCTGGAGACTATTTTGATTAGCTCAAAAATGTCCTTAGACGATTTTCACTATTCCATAAAAAGTCTTTAGACCAATTTTCACTAGTCAGCAAATTTTTTTAAGACGATTTTTAGTTCAAGAATGCCTCTTGGCAACTTTCATTTCTCCAATAATAACTTTTTGCAATTTTGATATTCAAAAAGATTCTCAAGGCGGTTCTCAATTGTCCTAGATGATTTTCATTACTCCGAAAAGAGTCTAGGCGATTTAATTATCCAAAAAGGCTGTTCTAACTTGGACTAAAACAGAATAGGTGAAAATCGAAAAGAGACTTTTTTGAAAAGAGGATTCGTGAAATTTTTCTAAAGACTTTTTCGTAGAGAATGAAATCCAAGAATGTTTTTCGTCCAAGAATGTTTTTGAAAATCGCCTTTTGAATCTTTTTGGCCTGCAAGAATTGCACAAAATTTTTTGGATTAATGAAATGGCTTAGAGATGTGTTTGAACTAAAAAAAATCACCTTAAAAAGTGATTGAACTAGTGAAATTGAATAAAAAAGAAATTACAAAATTAAATATATTAATTACAAAAATAATTATAGTAATTACAAAGAGGAAGTACAAATTTAATTGTATAAAGTACAAATTTAAAAAATTAAACGAATAAATATTTCCGTAGGGCTCGGTGGCTCCCTTCGCTCTGTGGGCCAGATTTCTATTGGACCGAGTATCTCTAGGGATTTCGGTTCTATATGGACTTCGGTGGCTCGCTTCGCAGATCTCCACCTCGCTTTAGAGACCGACTTATCAGACCGAATCTCTCAGAAAAACCCGAGTACAAAAAATCAGTCGATTTGTTGCCATTATTGAAATTCGCTTAAATATATAGTATTTTAGTCCATATTTTTTAAACCTCTTCCCCTTCTATATATGTACCTCATGAGATTAACCTTAAAAATTCTATCAGATTCGTGATCGCCATATCCAAAAACTCTTCGAGTGCAAAAAATCAGCCAATTTGGAGCCATTTCTAAAATTTGCATATTTTGCCCCTAGCCCTTCTGGCAGGGATATTTTTAGGAGTAAAGCTCTTTTATGGCCTACATTTGTATAAATCAAAGTACCCGAAGGACTGCGGGATTTGGATGAAGCTTGGCATAGAGATAGCTTATAAAAAGGGTTAAGAATGGCTATATAATTATCCCCAGATCGACACCCTCAGAGCCAAACCGGGGCTTAATTATACAGGACCTCTTATATTGTCAAAAACCCTGTAAAACAGCGGTTTTTGGCCATTTTTAGGGTTTTAAAGGGGTCGGAGCAAAGCTTTTCATTTTGGGGATAGGAGGAACAATTTTTTCAAAGAGAAAAAAAATTTGAGTTCACTCTAAACGTCGATTTTGGACCCTAGTCATAGTTATGGGCCCCCAGTGTTTATGGATGAGTGTGTGGGAGACTTTTGCGCTCTCACATACGCGCGCACGACATTTCATTTTCAAATTTGCGCCCGACTTTTGAAGTTTATAAATTTTATGAAAATACTTAGGAAATATAATAGCAAAAAAATTATAATATACCATCTTAGCTAGTAATAATTAAATGAGAGGATTTCAAAAATTATATAATATAGTATACATCCCTACAAGGCAAACTCTCAAGTTAAATGTATCCAAAATACAAATAAAAATTCTGAAATTACTTAAAATTCCTGCAAAGAAATAAAATATATTCAACGATGGATCTCATTTAAAAGATACATATACACACTGATTTTAAAAATCCATATTTAACACGTGAAGGCTTAGTTTGGACAGCGGTATATTCTGAAGTAACACACTATGGGAAACACTATTCTGCAAAAAAATTTAAAAACTTTTTCTTTGAAGGGGGTATATATCCATGATCTTTATGAGGGTACACTTGAAATTTATCTTTATAATGTTAAGGTCATAGCTCCTCGTAATTGTTTTATGAACTCAAGGATCTCTCATTTGAAAGCTGAAAATCTGGCCTACAACTTTTATATAGATACGTATGGCAAGTTTTTGCTTCAATAAAGAGTTATAATCCAATCTATGAGCATGCCTCGATTTTTTTGACCGTATTTTTGGCACAGATCAGCTTTTATGACCCGGTTACGGAGATTTTTGTCAAGGACAGTTATTGAAATCTTGTAGCCCAGACTTCCAGGAATATTTTGGTATATTGGTCTTGGTATGTTATTACAGGAATTTTGAGTTAAAGCTAATTTATTCTTGAAAAATGCTGATTTTTCGATATTTTTAGCGTAGCAAAATCTTAAAACCTATGTTAACTTATTTCTTTTTGACAAAAATGAGTTGTTTTACCGTTTTGGCTATGGCCAACAATTTCAATCGTTTTTGAGCGAATATATTAACGACTTAAAAATCTACCATTTTTGCTCTAAACCTGGATCACGAATCTGAACCCAAAAATAAAGTTTTCAAAATTGGTCTAAAGTGATCAGAAATTGTTAGCCATAGCCAATGTTCAAATGAGCGGTCGTTGAGTTCATAAAACAACTACTACGAGGAGCTATGACTTTAACATTATAAAGATAAATTTTCAAGAGTACCCTCTTAAAGATCATGGTATATATGCTCCGCATGAAGTTTGCACTTTTGAGATATCGCTTATTATGTTTGGTTGAGAGATGAGTTATCTATTTCTGAAAGATTGTCTTAGAAAAAAAACTTTAAGAGGAAATGTAATTAAAAATTTCAGCATTTTAAAAAATACAAGATAGAAGAAACGTCTGGAGCACCTCTTTGCTGTGATAATTCATGCAGGTATGCCCGCAATTCAATAGGTTTCACCATTGGATGTCTAAGCCCGTCGTATAAAAACCACCCGTATGTAGACGGAAATAGCAAGTAGAAGTGATTTTCTAGATGAAGCGTTATTCCCCCAAGAATATACTCTTTATTTCGTAACGATGGAATCTAATTTTGTTTATTTTAAATTATGTGATTTTTTCTATTACCTTGTATGAAAGAGGTATCTCTAAACAATCAATAAGCGATATGCAATTCCCTGTTGGTGGACAACATATTGGTATATAAAATGGTGTCTTATTTGTGTATTTAATAGAATAACCAACATAACGCATTGATCCACTCTGGCTATAAGAAATGTTAAAAATGTGATGATGGAAAATTTTTATACCATGCTATACAAAGATGACGATATCTTTTTAGCAAGTCTTCATCTAGTGAATGCGCTAAGCTTTCCATTAAAGTTGATGCTGTTTTCCTAAAAATTAATGATCCTTTGTAAAAAATGTTTAATAATAAAAATTATACCTGAGTATGTAACTTTTCCCAGATTTTATTTCTCTTTTTTGACAATAGTTACAACAAACATCGAAAGTATATCCAAACATCAAATCATGCAGCCTTGTAAATTCATTTCCGTGGAAATTATATATTCCCTATAAAAAGATTGTATGTACAAAAAAATCTTCTTACCGGAAATGAGTTATGTATGAAAATAGCCTTGGCAACATCAGCATCGACACGTCCTCGTTTTTTGGTACTATCTACCAAAAACT
The DNA here is from genome assembly GCA_034700925.1 of Acrobeloides cf. buchneri Gr-Nem-00862. Classification (NCBI taxonomy): domain Eukaryota; kingdom Metazoa; phylum Nematoda; class Chromadorea; order Rhabditida; family Cephalobidae; genus Acrobeloides; species Acrobeloides cf. buchneri Gr-Nem-00862. The sequence continues at coordinate 4,373 of JAQGCO010000007.1, forward strand.
TTGCTAGTTGAGCTTCTAATGGTTTAGAAGTTGGTATATATCTAAAAAGTGTTATTATTTGATATAGAATATGAACCTTAGAATTTTCCCATCGACTTGTACACAATAGAACAATAAGGCAGCTACTGTGTTGTCAATTGTGCATGTGTCTCTCAAAGCTACATTATTGAATTCACCTCCCCATGATGGAAAAGTAATATCAATAACTGCACAATTAACGCATATCCATTTATTATTGATTTTATTTCGACGGACGCATACATCATATCTGACCACTTTGCAAAGACGACATTTTAGTAATTTTCCAAAATTTAATGCTTTGCTTCTCGAAGTAGACATTTTAGTTCCAGCTCTTTTACAACAGCATTGCAGTTTTATGATAAATTGTTTACTAAATGGCTCTCCTGCAGCACGGCTTGTATTTTCGCATATCTAAAATATGAAATAAAATTGCAAAATATAAAATAAAGTACAGATTTAAAATTTTCCACCATATTTAAATCCGAACAAACTTCTTGTTCAGGAATTAATTCATGGAGAGATTCAAAATTAAATTTAATTGACATAATGTTAATAGAGTTTAAAATGCAGTATGTCAAGCAACCAATAAACATCCAGGCTTCTTTAATATTGCTAACTTTTTGATGAGGAAATCTTTCAATGATAACATTGGAATCAGCAAAATTTCGCCCAGAGTTTGCTGCATGCATTAAAATTTCTGCAAGACGATCATCATTCTCGCTTGGAATGGGAGCAAAACAGTCCACTACATTTTCTCTAGATCTCATGATGAGTACAGGAAATTCTTCTATGATTACAAAAATTCCAAATTCGTTCATATTGAGCATTTTCATGGGTGCTTTAAAGCTTGGCTTTAATAGAGCCACAGTATAAAGTCCCAATTGACGAAGTAATAGACTAAACCACCAAGGAGCATCATTGTAAACCTCAGGAGTTTTATCACCATAAGTAAATGAGCAAGAAATTTGCTCACAGAGAATGTTTCTTGGTCGCTTCAGAAATGGAGCGTAGCTTGATTTAGACGAAGGTTCTGATATATTGTATGACGATTTTGGAGATTGAAAAGAAACATTGGAATGAATACTCATAGCAACCTCTTGTGTATCAATTTCTTGAGGTTCATTTAACGGTGACACTAATTCCAATGTTGTTTTTTCCAGTATTAAAATATAAACGCCTATATATTAATGCATTTAAAATATGGGTCAAAATATCATTCAGTAACCTTTTAAAAACTGAGGTAATTGAAAAGGTATAATGTTAACACTATCCTCAAATTTAAACCATGTACGATTTGCTCTACGGCAAAGTGTGTAGTAATGACCAGATTGCATATCCGTTTCATCTCGATTATTTACATGAATAACGGCACTAATTGCTCGATATTTAAACCCTAAATAATGTTTGATAAATAAATAACTGTTTCTACCGGCAAATACAAGTTCTTCTGTGTTAAAATTTTCAATTTCTACTAGTCTCTTGATCGTTAGTCCCAAATGGAAGTTTTGATAAAATAAATTAAAAACGATTATAAGATAAGGCCCATAATTAAAATCGTATCGAATACTCTTTTCCATAACAACATTTGGATCATTGATATTGCAATTACCACAGTTATAGTCAATTACTCTCTCTTTCATAATCGTGTTTGCATTTAATGGCATTATGCTGTATATAGAAACTTTTCCATTTCTTTCATAATCAAGGACTGGCAAAATTAGCATAAATTCATCCTGTATAGTTGTTGCTGAAGTCTAAATAAGATTTTATTAATATTATTTAATGATTCTTATACATAGCCACACGAACCGCATTTTACATTAGATGAAACTTTGAAGAGAAATAAATTTTTCCAGGTAGGCAGGAAAACATTATTCATCATATAAAGCAAGAATTCTGAAGCATCTTGTTGACCATGTTGCATATTTGGAAAAACTTGATTTAATGTTCTCAATCTACTTAGATTCAGTTCTGCATTGCCTGCAAGAAATAGCTCTACAAGAATACTCCTGGCATTATTCGCTTCAGAATCTTCTCCATTTCCATGATAAGAATTAATAAAAGCTTCTAATAGAGGTAGCCGACGAATACTTTGGACGGCCGAATTCATAAAACATGAATTGCTTGGGTTTCGCAACTTCAAAATGGGCAGGGGCAACATAACCTTAAAAATAATATAATATTTTAAAAATAGAATTACATTTATGTCCCGTTGTGAAGGAAATATGAACCTAGGTTCCTGTTCCGTAATTAGTACAAACGGTTTTCTATTTTTTGTCTCATTTTGAATAGTTATAGGAATTAGAGAATTAGTAGTGCTGCAAATATTCGAAACATTCTGAAATTTAAAAAAATAAATTAAGGTAATATATAAATACATTTCTGTTTAAAATAACATCGGCCATTTCAAGCACTGTATAAGTTTTATCATGTATCCAATTTGAAAAGATATCTTTGTAGTGCCTAATATTCTTATGATCTTTTTCTAAGAAAATAAATAAGACATATTTAATCTAAACATGAACTCTTTATATTTTTACATATCTATTATCTATACTTGTTTCATGATATTGGGTTTAGATAGAGCATTTACAACGGCATCGATAGCAATTTCTGAAGCTAACTTTTGTGGAAACCCGTAAATCCCAGTAGATATACATGGAAAGCACTAAAAAAACTTATTATTAATTATTAAAATCAGAAATTACAATTGATCTAAATCCATTATCAGCAGCTAGCAGGATGGACTTAGTATAGCATGAAGCGAGTTGTAGACGATCTTGCTTTCTTGGCTGATGATTTTTTCTATTAGTTAAATTAGGACCAACTGCATGCAATATTGCTATAATTAATACATAAAAAAATTATATATGTTATAGCCGATCCAAAGAAACAATCATGATTCTGAATTGGCTACACAATCCTAAATACCAAATATCAGCTATCAATCAACCATTGTCTAAAATCAGTTAGTTTTTGAAAAAATTAATTTTTTTTTGTTTTTTCTGATAATTTCAATTTTCAAATAGCCAAAATCTTTTTCGGTTCATCAAAATAACTAGTTCAAATATAAATCGAAGTTCTTCGACGGCCAGCAATTATTCGGCGATTAAACTTTGGCGATTTTTTAGTTGCAATTTGGGAATCATAATTCCCGATTAAACAGAAAATCCGTTAAGATCGATTCTCTGGATCTCATATTCGATCTGAAGTCTAGATCGGCAGCCGACTTGAAGCCTGTTGAATCGGCTACAGCATATATATTAAAACAACCTTGAATAGCCGGGTTAGTTTTTTGCAAATTATACGCCCCAGTTATTTTGACATCACCAACATCGCATCCATTTAATCTTCGACATTCGGCAAGAAGCTCTGGGCCAGCAGCTAGATGAATATCTCCATCAACACCGCCACCTTAGTTTTACAAAAAATAACAAAATAATGCATTACCTCCTAATAAGCTCATATTTGCAGCGTTAACTACACAATCTACAGGAGCTTTCGTGATGTCACCAATCATGATAAATAGCTTCTTTTGAATAGCATCTGAAACAATGTTGGCATTTTTAATAGCAGTTTTAGTGAATTTTTCTATATTTTTCTTAGTGCTTTTCTAAAATTAATAATTTTTTAAATAACAATCTAAATAACTGTTGGTTCCATATCAACTTCTCTTTCTTCTACATTTTTAATAACCACCGTTTTTTGGCGCTTAGGAAATTTTGTTGAAATCGAAGGCTTTTTGTTGGCATCTGGGAGTAATTCCATGTCTCGAGTTTGACGTAGCCTGTTATACTCTGCAATACAACGTTTATCAGCGAATATAGCATTAATGTGAAAGGAAATTAAATGTAAGCCGTCAATATTCATTGCTCTTGAAAGTGCAACATAGCTAAAATTAAATTTTACATAAAGTTTGTTTTAATTAAATTTATACCTCATTCCTGCAGCAAAAACACCATCTAGACTTACAACTATATCTTCAGCAGTAATTCCTTGGCTTTTATGAATGGTGATTGCAAATGCCAAAACAAGAGGATATTGCTTACGCGTTTTTTCCGTGTTTGGCCCAACTTTATATGTCACAGTCTGTTTTCCGATCCTTATTACCTCTTCAATATCATCGAACTTTACCCAAATTCCATCAACTGCTCCTGCATTGTTAGTTGAGAAGCTAGTTACATAACCCAAAGAGCCATTCACTAGCCTATGTTTAACACTTAAGTTTCTCCTTAATTGGGTTAATAAATAATACAACAGCAAGAAAACCTTAGCATAACGCGAGCGCCAATAAAAAGTTTTAATTCTTGTGGCAAGCCTCCAGCTTTTTCGTCTTTCACATTTCCGATATTTTGTTCCAGCTTTTCTTCTAGTTGTGCCCAACTTTCAGGAGTAATTTTTCGAGGCTTTCCTGTCACAAGAAATTCTTTACGCATCCAAATTCGTTGTCGTTTATTGCTAAAAATATAATAATTTCAAAAATAATAGTCGCACCTATTAACTCTGGAATTTTCTGCTTTGAAAATCAAGATCTCTTTAGAGTCTTCAACCATAATTTCTGTCACTTCATTGTTAAACTCGTTTGCTTCATCGTTTTTTGGAAATAAAGCAATCGCTTTAGGGTTCTTCTTCAGAAGGTGAACGTAATATTTCGCTGCCTCTTTCATATCAACGGGAGGTGGTATAATATCTTCGTTGTAAATGTCTAAATTATAATCTTATACAGTTTTCTTTATAGAGCTTACTTTTTTTATTCAACACTGAGATCATTCTTTGTAATAATGCTTTTATATCTTCATCTGATGGCGAACCAATTCTGATACGTTTCATTATTTCAGCATATTCTTTATCTTTTGCTTGTCTCATATTCTCAATAAGTTCTCTTAAAAAATCTAATTTTAAATTAAAATTTTTCAAATTACCGATATTGAAAAGCATTTTTCCATAAATTTAATGAGGTGCACATGTTCCTAAAAAAACGTTTACATCCTTTAGCATCTACAGTTTGAAAAATATAAGACGCCCGAACAGGTGGAAGCTGGCAAAAATCACCAAAAAATAATACGTTAAATCCTCCAAATGCTAAAAACATATTTATGCTCACATATAATACAAATACGTACGCTCATCATTTTTGCCAGTTATTTCACAACAACGAAGATGGATTTTTGTCAGCATTACATTTGAAACCATGCTGATTTCATCAACAATCAAAAGTGGTTTTCGATTTCCTATTGTTCGAATATCATCATCACCACCCAAAAACAGTTTTCTCAATTCCATTAAATCAGCGTCCTTTAATGCAGTATATTCAGCCTCTCCTCCATAACGGACATCCATTTTTAATAACGAATGAATGGTGTTACCACTTATGTTCTTAGCAGCCATGCCAGTCGGCGCAGCTAATCCAACAATAAGAATCCCTTTACTAATTTGAGCAGAGAATATTAAATGGAATTCATTTCTTAAGACTTGGATGAGTTTTGATTTACCAGTTCCAGCTAAAAAAGGATTTTAATAACTAAAAGATATGCAATACCTTCTCCTGTTACAAACATGCGAATAGAATCAACCGAATCTATTTTACAATATAAACACGAATCTTCTCCGTTTTCACATGGCTCTCTCATTTGATGCTTAATAGTTTGAACAATTGATTCATAAATTTCACGCTGGATTGTATTCAACTCATTGACTTGTCTCATATGATAAACAGGATCTACAGTAATTTGAAGTACATCAACAAAATCGGCAACTTCTTCAACATCAAGCACAGATTTTAACTTTTCTTTTATTTGTTCTTGCTGCTGTCTATATTCTATTTTTTTTAAACTCATGTTTCGAAGATTATCACTAAAATACTTTGGTAAACTATTGTATACATAATTTAATTTACATATAGCGAAGAATATCATTCCTAGCGTTTTCGCTGATCTCATTAACATACGAATCAAATGCTTCTATGTAAGTTTGATCTTCGGTTTTTAAATCATTCTCAGATTTCCATGGTTTGAATAAAAACAAAGCACGACGATAAAAATCTTCCACTGCAATATCATCAGATGGATCCAAATATGGCCAATACAACCGAGGTAGTACAGGTTTAGATCTAGTATTAAAGTAATAATTGGGTTCATTGCTATCTTCTAATGAAAATTTAAATTTTTTATTGACTGGAAACTTATAGAATGGGCTTTGTGGATCTTTTGTGTGAAAGCCATCGTTGGAAAACTTAAACACGATTTAAGTTTTAAAAATTAATAGTAAATTTACCAAATCAATACCATAAACATCGTCACCTATTTTCTCTTTTTTGGATGATTTCTTTTTACATATTGGTTGCATTTTAAGATTTTCTTCTACAGAATCATCATGAAATATATCTTCATTTTCTTGTGAGGGCTTTAGACCTAGAACGAAAGTTGATTTCATCATCCTAAAAATTACAATTTATTTAAATATAAATAAGACTTTACTGAAAGTTGGTGAATATCATAAATAAACTAAAACTAGCCAATTCGTAAGGCCTATTGGGATAGTAAGAATCAACCAAGTTAGGGCGATAAGGACTTGAATTTTTATTGCTTAACCGTTCTTTTTCGAGATCTTTTGGTTTTTTAATACATCTGACTCGTTTTGAAGCCTCGTCGGTATTCAAATATTCTACGGTCATATCAAAATGATATAGGCCATGTCCAAGCAGCCTATCAACAGCTTCTACGGCACCCATCCTTCTTTTTTGTATATATTTTAAACCGAGTTTTGTTAGATCTTTTTTGTCGGATATAGCTACGTCCAATAAAATTTCATCATCTAGGTTCATTGTTTATAAAAAAAATAGTATAATTAAATCTACCTTTGGAGCTTTTCTCGCCCTTGGTCGTATAGCCAGTTACATAGTTAATCATGCTAGGATCTGAATCAGCAACATATTGTGTGTCAGTATTTCCGTTCCACATCAAACTACTTGGACGGTTATGGTCATTGACAAAAACCTCAGCTTCAGTTCTTTTAAGGCTGTAAATTTTTCCGCGGAGGCCAGGTAGATGCTGATATGGACGATTATCTAAGTTCAACAAGGTTTCATTTGTAACTATTCGTGGAAAGCCAGCACGACAAAATGGAACACTCTTCTTCCTAATATTAATGTATCGACGGCATGAAGCTAAATGGTAGCTTTTAAAAGAACGTTTAAAAAAACTCATACAATTCTTACGGCCACAATTATGAACTTGAAATGAAGTAACATTCTTGTACAAATTAGGCTCCTGAGCTGGATCAGGCATTGCACAAGAAATGTGTTTATTAATAAAAGCAATAATTTCATTGTTTGAATGAGTCCCAATTCGAGGGGCATCTTTAACCCAAAACAAACAGTGTTCGTGAGGAGCGCCACGTTGCTGATATTCGCGTCGATGGAAAAAATGTATGATTTCACCAAATGGCCCTTCCTTTTGAAGGGTCCGTTTTATTTGACATGTTATACGATGATCAAAGTGACGCGCAAAAAGAGCTGGATCGAGTTGGATAAGTTCATCTACAGAAATGGTTTCTGAATTTGGAATTTTGTGAACTTCTTTGTACATATCCAGAAGTTCAGTCCATTCATATTCAGCAGGATTATATGTTTGAAAGATTGTAGGAGGACCAAAAAATCTAAATTATATATGAAAATCCAATATGGAATTTAAAAATATTACTGTATATGGTTGTTTAATTCTAAATTTCTTATGCGCCAATAATCTGCATGACTTCTCATTTTTTTAAAGGTAGTCGAAATATCATCTTCCAACATTGGGTTTTTCGATAAAATGTTGTTTACTATGATACGTTCATCGTTCAATTTGGTGGTCCTCATCATAAAATTTACACTTCCCATCAACGCTTTCATATCGGAATAGTGACATGAATGATAAAGAAAATCGGGATTTGAATACCTCCGATCTTCTTGTCTTATACGGCTACGAATATATCTAGTGTCCGAAATTCGTACAATTCTTGTATAATCTTTACCAAATTTTCCTATTGGAAATATGGTCGGAAAACATTGCACATCCAAGTTAGGACCGTAGTAAGGTAACCGTTTATCTAAAATATATCTATTAGTGCAAACGGTTATTATACCAGGTAGGTCTTGAAGTAAAAATTGTTGAAATGCGGTTCCTTCGGGTTTTTCTGCAGTTATATCTTGTGCTGCTTCTTGCTTTAAGTCCATTGTTAATAAGTGAAAGTCACTTTGTTTTGATGGCTCTTGATTCTCTATTTCGTCGTTATTTTCATTAATAAAACGTACAGTTTTATTACTAAGACGGAAATTAGCATTAATCTTAACATCTTTATATTGTTCATTATTTATTATTAAATATTCTAAAGCTTTTAACATCTATAAAAATATATTAATAAAATTATTTTTTTAAATAAGACCTTATCGACTGAACAAAGCTGTTTTCTTGATATGTTTTGATGGCTTGTGACTTTTACAGTGATTTCCATATTAGAGTCGTCCGGAAGCGTATTAATTAAGTGTTCGACTGTGGATTTTATGGGTACTGGCAAATAAATAATTCCACCAACAGCGGCAGAGACTATTGATTTTCCACCAGAAACGGGTTTTAGGAATACTTTTGCCTAAATTTAATTACATTGTTAAAAAGTTTTTATGTATTTACTTGACACGGACGAACTCTTTTAATACAAGCCTCTTCGATCCAGTTTAAGTTTTTCAATTCTTCAGGGATAGGCATTGTGTGTAGTTCATTGACTTTTGCCAATGGGGGAATTAAACGGTTATTGATATTACGTAGGCATTCGAGACAAACTTTGATAAAAGATTCATTCGGGTATTGACCGGTGATATCAAAAGATAATACTTGAGGAAATGTATTAATAATATTTTTAAGCGGATAATTCATTTTTATCTAAAAATTACTGAAAAAGGAAAAATAAATTTTACTTCTTTTTTATAATGCAAACGGCCACATATCAAACAAGCATGAATTTCATTATCATTAAAATCGCAATGAACTGTATCAATAATATGCCCATATTTTAGCAGAATGTCATCTTCGCTTTGTTGATCTAAAGATGAATCAACAGGTGTGGAAATACGACATTTAATGTCTTTAGGAACAGCAGGATTTTCAACAGCTTTTTTAAGTGCTTCACTGTTCTTGGTAGCAACTATGTCTCTCCAGTTCTTTATCCATAAACAGCACATCTTCATTTCTCGATAGCGCCTAAGTATAGATCTGAGGTTAGAATAACAAGGCTCCAACAGATTGTAAAACTTGATCATATTGGTGCAGCTCTTATCATATCCAAGATTTTTTGTACAGCATTCTTTGTTACAATTGCTCATAGATAAAATAGCATCAATGACTTGATCTAGATCCATATCTTTCAAAGATTCAATCGCTTTTCTTATTTTAATTGGCCAATCTTTCTCTGGAATATAACATGTTTCTTCGCATAGTCGAACTTTAGTTTCAATTGATTTAATAGCCCCCATAACCATTGTTTGTGCTTCTGCCAAATGAGTTTGATTGAACTCAATGGAGTGTTCTTCAAGAACTACTTTATTTAGTTCTTCTTGTATAGTCGGGTCAATTAGCAAAGGTTGTTCTTCTTTTTGAAACTCTTGGCTATTTGTTAATTGAAGGTCGATAGGTACATTAGATTCGATAAACAAGTTATTTTTCACATGATCCTCGTCATCATCCTGTACATTGATGTTGCATTGTATCATTTCCTGTTCATTTATTTCGTTAAAATTATCATCTAAAAAATTAGTTATAACATTAGTAATCACAATTACCATTACGGCTGTCTATAATCTTAAAGCCATATTCTATTGGTTCAATAAGTCCATACTGTAACTTATTTACTGAGAATTCTTCAGGAAACATAAAGGTATTGTATATAAGTGGAAACACTTCTCTTATTGATTGATATTCATATGAAGAATTTCTTCTTGTCAGATCAATTGATATTAAATGGTATTTAAATCCACCAATGCGACGAATTTCATATGACAATGTGTCTTCATTTTTTTTGCGCTTTACATCTTTATTTACAGCTTTTATTAACTTGTCTTTGCATAATTCCAAACGCTCTATCACCATATTCAAAATTTTCAGACCTTTTTCATATTCCGTTGTTAGCATTTTGAGAATATCGCCCTAATAATAAAAATAATTGAAGCTAGTTCCCATTCGGGGCGCCACTTTAAAGGTTCGAATAAGAAAAATGTAGAAGATTAGAAAGATAAAAATTAGCCGATTCTCCAAATTGGCCGATTTTTGGTACTTGGGGGGTTTTCGTGCACGAGAAATCGATTGGTGCAAGTCCCGAGTTCCGAAAAAAGGTCACAAAATTTTTTTCGGAACGCAGGACTTGCGCAATCTATTTCTCGTGCCCGAAAAAACCCAAGTACCAAAAATCGGCCAATTTGGAGAAAAAAAAATTTTTTGACCGAGAATAAGCCATAATTGTTACCTCCCCCCATTAACAAGAAAATACATATAAGGAGAATGTTTTTTCGTTTATGATCTACTTTTTGCTATTTTGTTAGTTTCAAAAATTTCGAGCGATTCTGATCCGATCAAGTTCCTACGACTTCAAAGAGAAAAGCCTACGACATAAAGTTTAAATTAGAAGTAATCGAGTACGCCGAGATGCTTTTTTTCGAAATTTAAATTGAAAAATAGAAGCACCCCCTCTATTTGAAGCAACCCTCTAATTGAAGCACCCCTTCGCCGGAGGGATTGAAAATAGAAGCACCGATGCTTCTATTAGAGAGAATACGGTATTTGATTTTGCCCAAAAGTTTATTTTACTTTGAAAATATAAAAATGTTCCCAAAACGATGGGTTTTCATTTGAATAACACTATAAGTCAGAGGTGTCTCCTCATATTTATAAAATTATTTTATGTAATTAGGCTTTAAGTAAAATCCTGTCTAAAAATTTTTTTCGCCGACATGGAGAAAATTTTTTGAACTATCTTGAAATTTATTACTTATTCATCACCAGCTCCACAGGGGTGATGTTTTTTTCGACTCCGTTATCAAGAACCGATATTGTATCGAATTAAAAAAACACTCTACGATGATTCTCTTTTTTTTTAGACTTTCTAATGGAGGAATCTCACCAATCTTCTCAGTTACAACCTACTAGAAATTTAAAAAAATAAAAGGAGCTTACAAAAGCTTCAAGACTAGGCACTTTAATTTTGTATCTTTCATAGTAATCACCAACTAGACCAGCTAATGAAATTCCGTTAAGAAGCTCAATATCATTATTCTTTTTACTTATTGCCTTATCAAGTTTTTTTATAAAATTTGGTTCATTGAAGATGTGTTGAAAGCGATTTGCTGGATTGACATCGTTAGATGATTTACCAATAACCAAATCATTTACACATTTCAAGCGCAAAAGAGTGGTTTTCAATTTCCTACCAGTAGGACGCTCTTGATGATCATCCGATAGCAGGATAGAGAGTCCTTTAATAATAGAATTGAGTTGATATCTTTTTCTTCGTATTTGAAACTCTTTCACCAATTGGTCATATTGTCTAAATAATATTTTTGTTTAACTTAAAAAACTTTACCTGTTAGCACGTTTTTCAAAACGCTTTTTTGCATAATATTCCTTCACTGCTGCAGTCATACTGTGATAACTAAATACTGTGATAATAACTTATTACTAAACAATTTTATACCGAATTTTAACTAAATTTCCATATTTGCCAATAAGACTTTCTCGTTCTATTTCTGGCATGCTATGATATCTAAAATATATAATTTTGTTGAATTAATAGAAAAAATACTTTTCTTTCATAACTTTCCCTGACTTTGCTTTATATCTTTTCTGTTCTTCGGCCGTCAAAGAATGATATCGAAACTGTTTACCACTCCATTTATTGCGATATAAATTAAATCTATTGTGATATGTAGACGACATATATTCTCTTTTTTGTTTTGATAGTTTTGTTTTTTGAGTATCCTCAAGGGAGTTGTAAAATGCCGAAAAACGTTTATATTTTGCACTTAGTTCTTCTTGTGTCATTGATTTATGTCTAAACTATACGGTTATTTTATGGATCACCAATCAAAATTTCAAAAACTTAAAATTTATCCCTTAGAATTTATCCCACTTAAAATTGACTTTTTTAGCGACGTTTTAGATGTTTTTGAAAATTATTTTTAATCATTTTTTATTCATTTTTAAACTAAAATTCAACTTTTTAAGACATTTTAAAATGTATCTGGATGATTTTTCGTTTAAATCTTTCAACGATTTGTATCAATCGTTATCAACAATGCAGTGGATGAGACGGTTGGATGCTGTGATAGATGCTAAAATTTAGAGGTACTTTGAGTGATTTTGTTCGTTTCTGTTGATTCATTGTTACTAGTTAAAAAGTTGAATTTTAGTAACCTAAAACCACCGAGTACAAAAAAATTGGCTCATTTGGCGACGTATTAGGATGTTTTTGGAATTTACTCTGAATCAGGGTCAATACAGAAATTGGAATTCTGAAGTCAAAATCGAAAAATTCCTTCAGATTCGTGTTCTTCATAACCTAAAACCTTCGAGTACATAAATTGGCCGTTTTGGCAACGTTTTAAGGTGTTTTTGAAAAATTACCCGAACCAGAGTCAATAGAATAGAGCACATATTTTTTTCATAAATTGAGGATAAATTTTAATTAGGATAAATATTAAGGGATAATTAAAGGGATAAATTTAAGTTTTCGAAATAATGATTTGTGGCCATTTTATGAATACCTTTTATGGAAATAGTGACTTCGATTAAAATGTTTTTTAAGCCTACGATGAATTTTTGATTTTTTTGAATACATTGGTTTAGATGTGTTATTAATTTGTTCATTTCCTGATAAATCAGAAAAAACAATTTGTCCAACCAAAGAAGGCGACTGTTCAGCTTTTGTAAATATACATGTAACTTTATCTTCAGAATTAGAATCACCTTTTTTATTAAAATTAAAGATCTTTAATTTTTTTGGGCGACCTCTAGGCATTTTTAATTATCTAAACGAATGAAAATTATTAAAAAAACAATAGGTTCTTAGAAAAATAAACATTTTCGCTTGTTTTTTGTAGTTAGAGATTCTTGATAAAAAACATCATTTAAATTTATAAAAACCAATATATATATTTATTTCAGTAAGTATTTTTAAACCAGTTACAAAAAAATCTATAGACATTTTATTTAAATTCTGATTTTTATACATTAAGAAATATCTATAAATTTCGTTAAATGTCTACAGAATAAAAATTCACTGGTAAAAAGAAAAGCAAAAGATTATAAAATTAAAATAAAATCATTTTAAAATAAAAAATAAAATAAAATAGAAATTAACAATTCCTGTATTGGTGTAATTTTGGCGGAATTTGCGCAGTTTTTTATGCATAACAAGTTCTCGCAAAAGTTTTTGGGTTTCTTATTAACACCAAGTGTTTTTGTGTATAGGGCGTCATTAAAGTTCGTGTACACCCTAATTAATTTTATGAAAATTTTCTTCATGACAGAAAATTTTTCACAAAAGTGATGTTCAACAAAGTTGTTCATCGTGATCTCTCAGAAACACCTTTGTAGAACATTACTTTTTGTGAAAAGTTTTCTGTTATGAAGAAAATTCTCATGAAATTAATTTGGGAGTACAAGAATATTAGGGACATCTCTATTTTGGAGCATTATCTAATATTAGGCATCCTATTTCATTTTGCAATTCCGAATTAAGAATAGCTTTAAAAAAATCCGAGGAACAACCAGAATGAACAATTTTATTATATCAACGGATGTATTTAGCGATATCTTACAATTCCTTCCAGACGTCCAATTGAATTGTGTCAAACGATTATACGTACAATGAAATAATTTAATTTTATGTAAGTCTTTATATTTTACAAAAAGGGAGCTTCAAAAATTTTTTAAAAGTCTAAAAAGATGCGATTTTCGATCTTTATATGTAACAGAAAACATCAAAATATCAGATATTTACTTTTAGCACTGATTTGGGGGATGGAGTACGCTTAAAGAATTTTAGGGGATTCCGTGGTATGATTGTAAACATGAATTTGATACAAAGTGATCAAACACGGTTTTTAACTATAAAAGGGATTTCTTTATAGAATTCGATTTGCTAGTGCCTGCTGGTATCTAATCAAACTTGATTGGTGTTCACGATTATAGACGTATCTTGCAAAATCCGCTCTTATTGAAGTTCTGAATAAGCCTCCGAATGTTTTTTTCAATGCCCATAGTCATGGACGGAATCATGAAATGATTTTTGAATTTATTGAAAAGCCGTTTCCAGTCGATAAATAGTCGCTATAGTTAGTTTAATATTAGAAATCACGATTGGACTTTTGTATGCATATTTTAAAAGTGATTAAAGAAGCTACATTTAGGACATCCAGAAGGTGGGGGGAGGTAAAGGGAGTAATTACCCTCCCTAAAATTTTTCAAAGTTGAATAAAAATCATAAGGTAATGCCGATAATTCCCGTTTTCAATAAAAAACGGACCTACTATTAATGATCCATTTTCCATTTCTCATATTTTTATGGGAAACGGAAGATTTCTCCAAAAATATACTACAAAAATACCGTAAAAATACCGAAGTTTTTCTATTTCCCCGTAATTGCAACGGGCCACTGTTGCAATAACAGCCAAAATGTGGTCAATAAGCGTCAATTCAACTCCTACGCGACGTTATAGATTAATAATGACTCATTTTCAAGGGTCTCTTTTAAAGGAAGCATCTATGCACAAGAAAACTTGATCAGCATAAAAAACTGCGAAAAAAATACCGCAAACAAACGTTAGTGTTAAAAATGAACAATATTATTACTAAGAATAAAAAAGAGTTGGGCCAATAAATCTTTGTGTATACCTATTTACAGAGTTTTTGAAATTGTAGCAGCAAAAACATAATTAATAGACAATATCATATATTCTTTGCCATATGTTTTAGCAAACCTTTTGTCAAATGTTACTGAATCGCCTATTTTAAGATTTTTTAAAAATCTTTTAGCACGATCATTCCATAACTGACTTGATGGTCCTGAGAGCATATAAACAACTGTTCCATTGACTAATTGAGTATTTTTTACAACGACTTTCTCATTAGAGATTTTAATCAAGAGTTGGTCTCGTGGCTAATAAAAAATATATTTTTTAAATTATACTATTTACCTCATTTACAAATTTATGAATCAACTTCCGTTCTTCATCTTCCATAAGTAATCTAAATCTTTCTTTTTCTTCCATTTCCAATGCTTGTATGTAAGAGTTGTATTCATCGTTTTGGTTTTTCATTTCTTGTTGTTTGTTAACAGCAATTTGCTTATTTTTTTGAATTCTTTCATGTTCTTCATATGAAATCATTCCTCTCTAAGATATCTATCTTAATTAAGCTTTAAATGAATAACCTTCATTTTTATTGCTTCCAATTGTTTATTAATTGCATCATCACGTTTTCTTTCTAATAAAGATTTTTCAGCTTGTGTAAAATCTCCGAGCTTAAATATATTTTTTACTAAAAATTTATTAGACTATTTTTACATTCCAACGTTCCTCATCTTTTTCGAGATTTTGATTGAATACAATTTTGCCAAATTTTTTTATCTGTTTATTCATAGCTTCTAATCGTTTTTGTTCAAATAATGAAGTAGCTTGGTAATTTTTCTAAATCTACATTTTTTAAAATACAAATAAAAGTACTGTTATGTCTAATCGGATAGCAACCATGGAATTTTCTCCAAATATTTTATGATAGTAAGATATACAGCCATTTAATGAGAGACCAGGAGTTAAGTTATCATAGCCTTCACCTACTACCATTTCTTGTGGATCCGAATAAATAACGACTTTTTTTACTCTGATGGGACCATGAGAATCAGAGAAATTATTTCTACTAATAAATGTAACGTTATCCCCAGAATGTATAGTTGCATATGTGCCTCTATTAATGCGTCCTTCAACAATTTTAGTTCCGGCCTTAAGTGCCTGAAGCCATTCTTGTTCAACAAAAAATTTATAAACACGCGGATTATTGATAATTTCCTAAATACATGTTGTTTTGGTCGGAATAACGCAATTGAAGGGTTTGAAGTCGGAAATTTTTTAAATGATAATTTAAAGAGAAAATGAGACTTATAACTTAATAAGCAAGATCACAACTGATGCCCGTTAATTGGTAAATACTTGACACTATCATCTTTCGGCAACGGTAGACAAGAGGTCCGGTCTCAAGTCCCACTTTTGTCCGAAAAACGATTTCTTACATAAAAATACCCCTAAAGTAATTGATTTTGAAAAAAAATATTCCGACTTTAGAACCCTTCATTTGCAGCTGTTAATCCGAAGTAGACTAAAATGTTTGTATAAAAAATTGACAAAACCTCATTCGCAATGCTCCCATCATCAATATTAAAGATGGTTTCACTTACTGGTATCTGTTTAGAGTTACTTGGATTTAAAAAACTCAAAGGAACCTAAAGAATATTATAAAAATCGTATTTTAAACATTATTTTTATCGTACTTCATTAACGTTACCCATATTCGATGGATAACCAAACGAATAAAGTGAATCAGGAGTTTGAGGAACAATATCTTGTGTATTATAATCATTGTAAATATTAGCAAGAGGAGTAGAATTTACTTTAAAAATATCTGGCGGCTGAATTTATGTTTAAATTTATATATAATATTGTTATACTTGGAGATAATCATCAATTTCCTCAACATGTCCAATCATTTCCTGTATTAAGTCTAAAAAAACTTCATGTGATGATACTTAAATTCATTGACGGATTCACCTGATATTTGGATATCATCATTCATCATTTCATCTGTTAATGAGCTATTAATATTACCAGTATCTTGATTTATGCCAAAAGTCATTATTGGGAAAACATGCCGCCCAATGAAAATTGTTTTATCATTCAAATTCATAGATAGGTTATGTCCTTGTCCTGATAATGTCGATATAATATCCGTTCCTAGAATAAAGTTGGCAGGACATTCAGCATTTTCCATTATATAAAGATGTGCAGTGATGCGAATATCGTTAAGATCGATTATTACATTATAGTTTTCGCCAATAAATTTGACAAATTCACCATTTACTGTCATACCGGTAACATCATTTGTCAATGGTTCAATGAGTATTCTTAATTTATCTGCTGTATGTTTGTTGCATACAGAAATCGTAGACCCACTGTCCACTAGAACTTTCTGAATTCGTTGATTTACATAAATCCTAATGTATATAGGGGTTCCAACATTAAACGATAACATTCTTGAATTTTTTATACTTAATTGGCATATCCTCGCAGGATAATAATTTAATAAGCAAGCTGCTTGTTCATGAGGATTGTTTGCAGTATCAAAATAGTTCATTTCTATCATGTTTTTTCTATTTGGACCAAAAGTTTTATAACAAGTATAAATCTGGGGCCAAAAATAAAATAGTAAGGCAAAGATAGCTATGGGAACCAAAATAGATAACATAATTAGAATATTATCTTTGTAAAAATCCCAAATAAATTGTAAGGCATTTGTTGCAAATTTCCAAACACCACTAGCTCCATTTGAAAAAAAATTCCAAACGCTACTAGCTCCATCTGAAATAAAGGTCCAGAAACTACTAGCTCCATCTGAAATTGTTTTTGAAGCTTTCCCAAAAAGATCTCCAGTTTTTTTTGCAATTTCGCTACCAGCATTTGTGAAAAAATCTCCTATTTTTTTAAGAAAAGTCTTTTCTTCTTCTTTTTCTGTCCCTAAGAAGGGTTTTATGAAAAAGTTATACAATGTATGTTTAATATCTCGGCGTTTTCTATATTTCTTTTTAACGTTTATGTCAAAATCAAAGAATTCCAAATTTTCTGTAAGATTAAATTTTAATTTCTTATGTTCAAAAATTAACTTACCAGAATCCGGAGTTTTTGAAATATTGTAATCATCTATATTTGCCAAAAAAGATAATAATTCTAAAGTGATATTAGAAGAAATATTAATAGATGTATTATATGGAATATAGTTTCTAATCTTTTCAATGTCTTTTATACTAGATAAATTTTTTGAAGTCGTTTGAATTAATAATGACTGGTTTTGAAATATTTCAGAAACAGATGGTGTACCATTATTTCCCAAATTATAAACAGAGATATATACTAGATATTGATTATAGTTAATTCCGAACATAATTTTTGAAGATGTAGTAGATGTGTTACGGAATAAAACAGTCTCATTGTCTTCTGGCAATAATCCATCATATTGTCTCACAGAAGGATTATAATCATGAATTTCTTCATCTATGACGGCATTTGTTTTATTTAGATCAATAATAGTTAAGTTCTGAAAATTAAATTCTTCACAAGGTTCTTCACATCTAAGAATAACAAGTTTCTCATTCCTTAAGCTAGATACAGGAATTAGAAGAGTCATAAGTGCAAATATTTGTAAAAGTGTTGCAGTAAATTTAATTGAAGAAATCTTGTTCTTTAACCCTTTAAGTTGACACGTAACATTCCGCATAGCAGATAAAAGTTCCATACTGCTCTCTTCTTTATCCTTAATTCTAAGATTTTCTTCATTGAAGGCTATTTCTATAGCTTCTTTTAAAGTCTTAGGCTTTTGTACACGCTGGAATTGACGCTTTAAGTCTCTTGGAAGCCCTTTAATAAAATATTCAACTTCAAGAATTTTTCTATGATCTATATCAAAGTTAAATTCGTTAGGATAAGCTCTAAAGACAAGGTTCTTAATATCTCTTGCAAATTCTGCAATGGTATCATTCTTCTTCAATCGACGGTTTTGTAATTGATCCCTGTAGTTTGCAACCGTGTAATCATTGGCTAGAAATTGCGACAATCCATTAATAATACCGCTCCAACTTTTTTTCTCATCTTCTCCAATTAAATCAAGCAACGCTCTAGCCTCACCCCTTAAAACAGAGGGAAGATGCTTACGGCATGCGTCATAATTCATTCCAGATAGATCAGCAGCTTCATAGTACAATGAAAGAAATGTGAACAAATCTTTGTCATCATCTCGGCCAGAATATGTAGGAAATTCCACAAATTTAGCAATTTTTTTAGATTCCTCTACCTTATGACGTAGAGTTTCAAGATCACGAATCAATTTGGTTTGCACTGATTTTTCCATTTAGAAATATTAATATCCGAAGTATAAATTTAATTCCCAAATCTAAAATTTTAAGAGCTAGTCCTAACGGGTGGAGTCACCAACGTGACCAAAAATAAAAAAATTTCAAAGTCCCAAAATTTTGAAAAAAGTGACTCTCTAGGGTAAAAATTAGGCGAAAAAACGATTTTGCACGTTTTCAGAACATGAAAATCACTTCCAGAATTTGAAAAATGGTCTTTTAAGTTTTATTTGATTTTATTGAAACACACATGTTTTTATCAGTTTGTTTTTTTGCGATTTTTTAAAACATTTCGTTTAATAAATGACCCCCGGGTAATGCGAAATGATGGGTTAATCGAAATTGTTTTTTCGCCTAATTTTTACCCTAGAAAGTCACTTTTTTCAAAATTTTGGGACTTAGAAATTTTTCGATTTTCGGTCACGTTGGTGACTCCAACCGTTAGAACTAGCTCCAAATTTTATTTTATTATTAAAATAAAATTTAAAGACACGATAAAAAAGTTAATATGGGTTCCCAAAAAATAGATAATATATATAAAGTTTCCTCTTTTTGCGATACCTAATATTCAGTTTTCATATCAAAAGTTTATATAGATTCGATAATTTGGCGTATGATAATTTGGTAAGAGTTAATAGTATGATAATTTGACAAGAGTTAAGTATTTTATTGTAACATTAAAAGAGCTTTTTTTTGTAACTTTAGTGTTGCAACTTCAAAAGTATTTTTATATCAAAAGTATTTTTATATTTTCAAAAATTTTTGGAAAAAACATGAGAGGGTTTAAGCAATTTTTTCGAGTTTTCCAAAAATTTCATAAAATCAAATTGTTCCCTCCTTATGTTTTTCTCGCGCCGATAGCGAAAAAAGTTTTTTATTAAAAATCACACTTTTTAAGCAGAGATCCAGCGAAAGTGAAGTTTTTCTGAAAAATACGCGTTTTAATCTGAAAATGTCAAAAAATTATAAGTTTTGTTTAAAAAGTTGGACATTTTTGGTCTTTTGAGTGCCCGAACTAACGTCGAAACCAACACTTTTTTTATTCTCTCTAATTTTTTTCTCCAAAAAAGTATTTGATATACATAAGCCCTTCCCAAATCAGGGTCAGGAAAGAATTTAAAGCTTCCGGAATGATTTCAATCAATTCCTCGACTAGAAAAACTCTAATAAATCATTTTCCCTGCGAAATTTCGAAATTTTTGATCATTTACGCTTCGATACACATATCCCTTCCCTGAATCAGAAAAGCATTTTCACGTTCCGGAATGCGCACAATCGATTCCCCGCAATTTTTAATCAACTATTCTTAAGCTGAAAATGTTCAGAAAATGACATTTTGAATATTTTTTTAAAAAAGTTTCAAAATTAAAATTTTGACATTTTTAGAGAAAAATTTGGTCATTTTGATGAAAAATTATAATGGGAAACCATTAGGAAATCGAGAATTCCGGACCTGATCAAATCGGGCAGGATCAAGTCCGAAATTCCCGATTTCGGGACTGGGATTGCTCCGGGATCCCAAAATCGCAAAAATGGCCATTTTTCTTGATTCTTGATCAAATCGTAGAGATATAACGATTTCCCATCTATCCTAATGGCCAGTTTATAGGCAATAAATATTCTCTATTTTAGATTTTCTCTTTTATTGAGGGTTTATGGATAGGTTTTACCCTACTTTTTACAAAACAAGTTTGCATAATGTTTTTAATTCAAGAAAATTTTAGGATGACAGAACAGGTCTATCTTAGGACGCATTGATGGAAATAAGACTTTTTTGAAGACATTTTTAAAACAGGAGAGAAGTCATTTATAGGTATTTCAAAATCTTGATAAGATAAAATTTTAGAAATATATCTTGAATGATGGATTTCGGTATTTGAAACATAATGAAGGAGGCCGCCACCCACTCCTCCAACCAGCTGGTCCTATAATATACCAGCCCCCATAAAATCAATAGCCGTCCCTAAGAAATAAAAAGACTTGATCAAAATAAGTTCATGAGATAAGAGTATACAAATAATTATAAATTATTACGCTAACATGTTATTACTATAAAATATGTCTAATAAAAAATTTATTTCGTACATATAATAATTCAAAATTGTTATAAAAAATACTAGAAATAATTAACTTACAAAATAAACACAATTATAAAATTTAAAAAGGTTTGGTAAGAGCAATTGAACAAAGCCTAAATAATTCAAAGTAAAATGCTTTCCAAATTTGATATGTTTTGCTGTTGCATTTTTTTCGATTGCAATAATTATATTGGGATCTACGACTTCCAAATAACATGCCAATTTTTCAACTTTAATTGCATATGAAAGTTCGTTCCAAATTGTTCTATTTCTACTCTTATCATTAGTCATACATGGAATACAAATAACTTTAGAGTATGGAAGATTGCTTTTGAATGTCCTACCTAGGTTTCGAAATGCTTCATAAGTAGAAGTGTTTTTCCACCCAAGCTTAATTTCTCTGCAAAAAACAGCTGATAGTTCCAAAAACACAAATGACGCTGGATTAATTTGTTTATCCCTTATGACTGTTTCTACCTGACAGAATATTTCTTTTCCTTCTTTTTTCATAGAGATATTCTTCAAAGATATAATAGATTCTTTATATGCTTTATTCGTTGCTCCAAGAGTTGATAAAAATTTTTTAATTGATTCAGTAGAATCTTCAGAACCCAAATAAATTATTTGATTTCTAGCATAGAGTGATTTTGAAGGCTTCTATAAATTATTTAAAAGAAAATAAATAAAGCTTACAAGTCTCTCCCCAATATCACGATAAATTGTTAATGCGTAACCAATAAAATCTGTGCGGCAAGATAACAAGTCGTAAACTGGCTTATTTGTTAAAAGATCCACGCCGCCATTGTCGATGATATGCGAGCAGAGTAAAAATCTAATTGGAAATTTTTGCGTAAATCCAATTTCATTGTCTAAACTTTTGCAATCAAAAGTTTCATTATTTTTAATTTCCAGCATTACTAAAGCCACTTGTAATGGGTCCTTAATTAAAAAATCTTTTGTATATATAACATAAAATTACAAATTCATTCAATATTCCAAATCGAAATTCAAGCTTTAACAATGTCTTGCTAATAAAAGAGCAAATAGCTGGACTTGATTGAGTAACAATAAACATCTCAATTATAGTGGGCAAAGTAACCCAAAATCCTTTAGATACTTCTATATGTTCTCGGACTCGAACAATAGGCGAAGGAAGTGATACAGGTTTTATTTCTGCACGCTTGATTAATTTTTCATTAAATTCATATTGACTAAGCTTTCCAACATTGGAAGTTTTTGTGTGCATATTAGGATGAACTAAAAACAATATATTTAATTTAATAGGAAAGTTACATAATACCATAAACATTATAAGCATGTGTATTATCGTAACATGGATTTATATTAGAAGAAATAAAAGGTTTATGCAAAATTCGGGCTTTTGAAAATATTATTTTGCCTTGATTCTTGACTATACTTTTATGGCTCTCTACGACTGTATTATTTTCTGATACTTTATATTGCACTGCGATTTCTTGCATTTTTAGCTTTTTTGGAATGCGAAATTCAGTTTTATGTTGAGATTCTAAAATAATTTAAGAAAGGATCTTAAGATTATGATTTTATACCAGGCTTTCGTTTAAGATTTTGTTTATCCGAAGATATTATCGAATTATTTTGATTGCTATCTTGATATTGGTTTTGTTGATCATGTTGCATGATGTTAGAATAGCTAGGATATAAATGACTTGTTAAAGCCACTTTCTATAAATATCGACCCTTAGATAGACACCCAATTTTTTGCAAAAATTACCCCCAATAGGGTCATTTTTACAAAAAATTTCTCCAAATGTTCGCAATATACATCCCCTTTAAGGCCCAATGTTCAACAGCCAACAGTGATGTATCCCGTTAACAGTTGGAAGGAAAGCATTTGTGAATTTTCTTTTAAAGCAAATATCAAATTAAGAGTGAGATAAGTAAAAATAGGTCGTTAAAGGGGCACACCCAACGGCAACAGAATCCACATAAATTTAAAAAAAGCGTATCTCGACGTGGAAAAAAGCTTTT
>JAQGCO010000008.1:0-26814 GCA_034700925.1 Acrobeloides cf. buchneri Gr-Nem-00862
CCTGCGATACAATTTTTCCCTCGTCCATCACACCCAACTGCGACATGTTTTCTAAATTTGACCCTCTTGCGGCGTTATGGGGGTGGGTCAACCCACCCCTTGCCCACGTATGTTCCTGTTGTCTCTGGATGAAAATAAAACAAAAATGGTCAAAAACAGAACTATTTTAAAAAAGCTATGAGCAAATTTCAAAAAATTTTCATAAACAATTTTCGATCACCCTGTACATTGAGTGTTAAAATTTTCAAATAATTCACTACAGAGTGGGCTTTAAAAAACCGGAATTTTGCCGTTTTTTGGCGAAAAAATTTGCGAAAATTGTTTTTCAAAAATTGATCTATTAGGATAATTTTTATGCGAGAGGGATAATTTTTATGCGAGAAATCGATTGCGCGCATTGAAAAATTCTGAAAATGCTAACTTAGCCATGAAATCCTCATTTTTTCGATTTTTTTCTTCAAATTTTTTTGCCAAAAAACGGCAAAATTCCGGTTTTTTAAAGCCCACCCTGTAATTTTTTCCATTTCAAAATATCATAGCTTGCAAGATTTTTGGCCCACTAAAAAAAGTTATATAGTTCACAAAAACATGGAAGTTATTATTTCCTTCGACTTCTTTTATCAAAAATGTAAACAAACACAAACATCATGCTTTTTGTATCTAGCCAGCCAAACAGTCATGAATTTTTTACAACGTCCATTCGGTCTCTTTTATGCAAGAAGCTAATGTCTTTCTTTGAATGGCACAAGAAGGTTGTGTTCTTGTAAAAAAATAGCAAGCTGAGTGACTAAATTTGATCTTATGAGCTTGTTTTCATTTTTGGCAACATGAAAAGAGTCTATTTGTGCCATCTTTCTATTATTAGGAAATAATGACTTTGTGAACTATCATTTTTGGTTGGTTATGAAATTTGTTAGAAAATGCTTTTGGCCAAGATCAAGCAAAAAATTTTTCATTTTTCATTCTTCTAGACACAAAATTTTTGCATTAATTCAATTTTCTTATTTATGCTGAGTAAATAGACATTCTTCCCTTCATCAACATTTCATTAATCCTGAATCAGGAAGGCATACTTTCAATGGAAAGGCCGAATAATCCGCCATCGAACAATTGGCTTCTAACGGGTCGTCCTTGGAGATCTAGGCCTCACACACACTTATATTTAGCGTTCCACGCGTTCACTGGCACTGCGCATCGATTTTATGAAATCTGAGGCTACTATTTTCATTCCATGGGTGGAAAATTTAATTATGTTAAGCTGTATAGAGCTGTAGGGCTTTATTAAGAAAAGAACAGCTGATTTTGCTATGTTTTTAAGGAAAAATTGTAGTTTGTCGATAGAAAATTTTTTAAGGTCGGTTGTTCTGTGTTTGTTTACGTTGGAAAATGGGTACTAGTTCGGAACAGGGGTCCGCTTTTCGAAAAAAATTTTTTGAAAATGACCAGGGGTAAATTTATGTGCTGAATTCAAAAATCGCACTTCCGAAGTTTGAAAACGCTTCCCTGGCTATGTATCTGAGGTTATTTTTGGCTGGAAACTATGCACACCTGTGTAGTCTTGTTGGCAGAAAAATGTGAACTTAACGTGTCGCATCTTCTTTTTGGAGCTCAGGACGCATTTTCAAAATTCGGGAGTGCGATTTTTGAATTCAGCGCATAAAATTACCCCCTAGAGTAGCCACTAAAAAAATTTTTAAAGTGAAATTTTCTGTCCCGAACTAGTACTGAAAAATGAGAGGAAAATTGGATTTAGCAACAACAAAAATTGAGTACAAAAAATATAAAATCAAAAATACTAACTTGGTCCAAAAATGCATCTTTTGCAATTTTTGCACAATTTCCAATAAACATATTGATTTTCTATGTAATAATCACAAAACATGATCTAGTGGGGTTTCCTAAAACTTTTTCCGACTTTGAATTTTCTCACCGATTTCTGACTGATAACGCAAATTGCATCTTCTTTTTCTAATAGGACTTTGTCTGTTACATGTTTCCTTCGCCTTGTTTTTTATTCCATTTCCTCGTATTTCCCATAACGCCTTAGGTAAGAAAGATCATTATCGCATAATTTTTCACTTTTTCGACTATCGAATTTGAAAATCTGGAAGTGTTTGCATCATTTTAGAAAGCTTACGGAAATTTAAGTGTTTTGTGAGATTAATTAGGTTTTTTGAAGTTTTTTGTTAATTTTTTGACCCATGACTTGTCTCAATAACTCATAAATAATCGAATCATACTTGGAAAAAACTTTCGGCCCGCTATTTTATTCATGAGCTGAACCCAATACGTAAAATATGAACCCATTATATAAGATATTTTCTATTCACTATGTACGTTTGCGCTCGTTTTTTAGCGTCATTAGCATACAAATTTCCCATGATATGGATAAAAAATTTTCTATAACGCTTCCTAATAGTCGATAAATTAGCTCCGTCCTGTCGCTACTAACAAGCTTCATAAGCGTTTCTAAGCTCGTTTATTAACGAACATGTTTTTTCACATTCCACGAGACGTGAACGCTGCTAAAAGAAAAGAAGTTGTCCGCAATGATTAGGACTTAATAATTTTCTATTTAAGAGACTAAGAGGAGGAATATAAAGTGTGGGTGGGCTAACAAGTCTCAAGATTCGTTGTCATGGATTTTATGGTGCAAGATTTTTAAGTGCATGGTGCAACTTTAGGTTTCATTTGCACGAGTACTTTTTACACTTTTTGAAAATATGACACATTTTTTTACAGGATAGCGCAAAAATGGGCTTTTTTACATTTTGAGATTCGAAAATTTATTTTTCTAAAAATTACTCTCTTAGGAGTAATTTTATGCGAGGAATCGATTGCGCACATTCTCGAACCATGAAAACGCCTTCCTGATCCTGATTCAGGGAAAAAATTGGATTTTTGAAGCGAAAATGGTCTTTTTTCTCGTTTTTCTGCAAATCACTTTCTAGGGGTGATTTTATGCGCGAAAGCGATTGCACACGTTTTCAAAGCATAAAACGATTCCCTAATGCATAAAAATGATATTTCTCATTCTCGTATAACATTACCCCTAGAAAACGATTTCCAGAACAAATGAGGAAAATGACCATTTTCGCTTCAAAAATCCAATTTTTTCCCTGAATCAGGGTCAGGAAAGCGCTTTCATGGGTCGGGAATGTGCGCAATCGTTTCTCTGCATAAAATTATTTTCATTTTTAGAAAAATAAATTTTCGGGTTCCAAAATGTCAAAACAAGTCACACCCTATATTCTTTTTTGTCGTCAAGGAACTAAGAAAATTAAGATAAACAATCTTTGTAGCGTTCATGGTGTTTGTCCATAATAATAAAGATTAGGGGTAAATATTTGTC
This sequence comes from Acrobeloides cf. buchneri Gr-Nem-00862, assembly GCA_034700925.1. NCBI lineage: Eukaryota > Metazoa > Nematoda > Chromadorea > Rhabditida > Cephalobidae > Acrobeloides > Acrobeloides cf. buchneri Gr-Nem-00862. Next base: position 3,353 of record JAQGCO010000008.1, read on the forward strand.
AACTTGTGGTTTATGTTGTTGTTTTTCTTCTTCAGCTTGATCTTGACCGTAGTTCTTGGCAACCTTGTTAGTTATACGTACGTCTATTTTTGGAAACTAATAAATTTTTTCTCAACCAACTTGATTTATTTCTTGAGAAAAATTCGACCAGACATATCAGAAAGACCTTTTGCTGATAATTTCTTATCATAGAGTGTTCCTTGCAAAAGGATATAAAGTAGTTGTCATAAGGTGTTATCAAATTTTGGTCGAAAAAATAACAATTTCGTAAACAGACAAAAATTGATTAAAATAGTCGAAAAAGTAAAAAATACTTTTTTTTCTTTTTTTAGTAGCTTTCATGAAAAAATTTTTGGTACGTTTCCACGAAAATCGTAGAATCATTGTTCACAAACTAATAACGCATAAATTTTCTCCGTGAAAAATGAATTGGTACGCGGTGTTCGAACAGAAATGTCTCTTGTCATATTTACACTTTTGTAAATAGACAAAAATTGATCAAAAATTGTACAACACCAAAAGCTGTCAAAAAAAATTTTTATAATCGAACTACATGCTAACAGTTTTCCTTTCTTCGTTCTCTCATGTCCGTTTAGTCAGATGACCTTGGTCCGAATTAGTGATCAAATAAAATTTATTAGACGTGAAAAAAATGTTATCATATGCCGGAGTTCTAAATTTAGAAATGTGGGCTTTGACCTCAACAAGCCAAAAAAAAACTCGTAAATTTGAGCTTTTTGCCGCAAATCAAAAACATTCATTAAAATATCAAATTTTCGGCGATTCAAAAAATTCGCGATTTTTTGGCCATTAGCATCATAAAGTCTGTTCGTGCATGGTACGAGGGTGCTCTTCGTCTGTAGGCTTTTCCTCTTCCTAACATTGAATACAATTTTTCTTATATAAATCCGTGTGTTGACTTATGTATTTTGAAAGGGAATCTTTTTCAACCGCCACTTATGCAAACTACTTTTTGTGAATTCTTTAGGCATCTTGCGAAATTTTAGAAGAAGATTTTATGAGGATTTTATGCTTTTAAGAGATAAACATAAGGCGAGATTTTATGAAAATTTTATATTTATGGCGAGAAATTTTTGTTTACTTAGGAAATATCTTTTGAGAGAGACTACAAGGAGCCTTTTTGAATAAAAAAAACGGTTATGTATTGTTCGTTTCTTGTATCAATCTTGTCACATTTTTTGATCGAATATGGTTCGATTATTTATTGAGACAGGTCGAGGTTCAAAAATTTTTTTTTTTTTAAAGATACCAAAAGTATCAATTTTTGATTAAAAAAGAAAAAAAGTGAAAACAGCTTTTTTTGCTTATTTTATAAAACATGCTGCACTTTTCAAAAAACATGTATAACACTTTTGGGGTGTCTGCAAAATTTTTTTTCAAATTTTTTATTTTTCACCAAAATAACTCTAATAGAGGGTTTTTCTAGAAATCGATTACGCGCATTGCCACACTTTCTGATCCTGATTCAAGGAAGTTTAGTGTGTATTGAAGCGAAAATAGTCAAATGCAGGATCAGGGAAGAGTTTTCAAGATCTGACAATGCGCACAATCGATTTCTCGCATAGAAAAACCTTGGTAAAAAATAAAAAATTTGAAAAAAAATCTCAATTTTTTGGGTACCCTGTAAAATTTATGATAAGAACCATAAAATTTCACTTTTTGTCAACACAATTTTTACGTCGCACGTTTTTGACGACATTTCCCATCGAAAGTTTGCAAGTTTTGGCTTTCCCTCTTAACGTGTAGAATCACAAGTGCAGTGAATGACCTCGGACGTTTTTCCTCTTCTTCCTATGTTGTTCCTTTCTCACTGGTCACTCGACCGTCTTCGCCTTCTTGCCTCCTTTCCCGAGCAGCCTCGGCCTGCACGGGCCATTCTTTGACCCTTGAAAAGCAATGCTGGCGGTGTCTGATGACCAATGGCCTCCGATTCAAGCAAAACCGCAATGGACACACATATGATGAGAATATGTAGAACACTAACACTGGCTGGAAAGAAAATGAGAGGAAGAAGAAGGAGCACAACGAAACCGTAGCCTATTGCGCTTAGAAAATCGTTGTGTTCGGCCTGGCCATTTTCATTTTCCCCAAGACCAGGCAACACGCGAAAGAGATGATCGTCTTCTCGCCCTCAGCTTCTTACATTTCGATAACAATTCGAGACTTTTGAGAAAATTTACCGACTTCATTAGTGTTAGTAGTGTTTGGTCAACTTTAGTAGCCAGGAAGTTGCGTGTGAGTGAGAGTAGCTATTCTCTTAAATTTTTCATTTTTTGCCCAATTTTTTTCAAATTTTTCAAAAATCACCTATAAGGGGTATTTTCATGTGATTTTTGAAAAAAGATTTTTTGTAAATTTTTCACCAAAAAACGCAAAAGTACGATTTTTTGGCTCACCCTGTATAAAAAATATGTCACATCTTTTCAAAACATGTCACATGTTCCCATTACTATAATTTGTAATTGCGTAAAAACAATGATTATAAATTATGGTAGAATTATCATAATTTGTAATCAATACTTTTTTGCAATTACAAGTTATGATCATGGGAACATGTGACATGTTTTGAAAAGATGTGACATCTTTTTGCTAAAATTGCCAATTTTCAAGTTTTCAACGATGAGAAAATACTGTTTTTGCGATAACTCGCCTCAATCGGTCTTCCCCCTTTAACTGTTTGCAATGCTTTTTTTGTTTGTGACAAGATCTTGAGCATGTTATATTTTTTTAAATTATATTTTCGTCGATTTTTTTCACATATTTTTTAGCATTTTTTTATTTTAAAAAAACGAAAATGCCTCAAAATTATAAGCCTCATTAATTTGTTACTTCTTCTCATTCCCTAAAATATCTACAAATTGGATATTAGCATGCAAAATATGCTTCGAAACAACCCAATTATTTGTCATAAAATGAGTACCAAGAACTTCCTTATTTTTCATGAAAAACATATCCTTCCTCGCATATAAACACCATCTCGTTTTTCGATATGAAAGCCCGGAAATTGAAACGAAAACTTTTGATAATAGACTCTCCAACTTGTTTCTGTCTCTCTCACGCTCGAAAAATAAAGAAAAAATTCTGTCTTCAAAGTTCTGAGCATTCCGTCGGTTTTTTCTACGGCCTTCCGTATATATTACACTGAAAATTTCCAAGTTAGCTACTTTTTTGTTTTTCGTGCATAAATAGTCGGGGGAAAGGATTTTAGAGCCAACAGATTAATTTTAAAAAAATTTGGAGCAGATGGGAAGAACGATTTAGAAAACTAAAGATTTTTTAAAATTTTCTCATAAAAATTATGATTTTTTCAAATTTTTCATTTTTTCACATGATTAGTGTTTTTGTGATTTTGAGTAAATTTTTCAAGTTGTTTAATTTTCACAAAAATAATTCTATATGGGGTTTTCTATGCGACGAATCGATTGCGCGCATTGCTGAAACCTGAAAACGTTTCCCTGACCCTGAATCAAGGAAAAGATGTTTATGAAGCGAAAATAGGCCAATACATGGTCAAGGAAGCGTTTTCAAGGCCTGGAAATGCGCGCAATCGATTTCTCGCATAGAAAAACCCCCATAGGGTTATTTTGGTAAAGATTAAAAAGCTAGAAAAAAAGCGCCATTTTGGGGGGCACCCTGTACTAAAGAGGATCTTGAAAAGTATGAAAACTTTTACCTCTTTGCCCACAAAATTTAATTTTTTTTAATTTTATACTTTCTTAAAATAATAAACTCCCATCACTAAAAAATTTATCCAGAGCTTATATACGATTTTTTCATCCAACTCATTGAACATTCAATTTCATTGCCTTTAGTTAAAAAGCCATGGCCACCGAATTTCACATTCGACATTTTTCGTCTCTCCATTTGCATTTCCGAAATTGGAAGATTTAAGAGAAAAAATGTCTTGAATGTTTTTTCCATGAGGCTTCTCGAGGACTTTAATTTTAATCAAGGAGACTAGGACTGTGTTTGTGGGAAAAAAAGTTGATTTAGTGTATAATTTATGTAGAGACGGAAGTAGTATATAAAATAGATAGAAAACTAAATAGAAGAGTTGAAATTTTTTGCCATTTCAAATAAAGTCAATTTTTCATGTCCAAGCATAGGAATAAGTGTAGTTTGTTTGTTGCAAAAATGCTAAAAATGGAAAATTTTGATGAGTTTTTGGCTCATTATATTTTTAAGGTTTTTGTGTTATGCTTTGTCTTACTCAAAAAAGCTCCAAAAGTGCAAAAGATTGAACAAAAATGCGAAAATCCCAAGTTTTCAAAAAATATGTTACATCTTTCAAAACATGTAACATGTTCCCATTATCATAATTTGTAATTTGCATAAAAATAGTGATTACAAATTATGATAAAACTATCATAAATTGTAATCGCTAAAATAACGAAATCATAAATTATGATAATGGGAACATGTTACATGTTTTGAAAAAACAATGTAACATCTTTTTGGAAACATGTAACATGTTCCCATTATCATAATTTGTAATTTGCATAAAAACTGCAATTAGGGATTATGATAGAACTACCATAATCTGTAATCGTTAAAAATAAGCGATTACAGGTTATGATAAGGGGAACATGTAGCATGTTTTGAAAAGATGCTACATTGCTTTTTCAAAACATGTTACATGTTCCCATTATCATAACTTATAATCGCTTATTTTTTTACTATTACAGATTATGATGGTTCTATCATAATTGCAGTTTTTATGCGATTACAAGTTATGATAATGGGAGCATGTAACATGTTTTGAAAAGATGCTACATTGTTTTTTCAAAACATGTTACATGTTCCCATTACTATAATTTGTAATTGCATAAAAACTTCAATTAGAGATTATGATAAAACTACCATAATCTGTAATCGTCAAAAATAAGCGATTACAAGTTATGATAACGGGAACATGTAGCATGTTTTGAAAAGATGTAACATATTTTCGTGAAATTTTACGAAAAAATTGTTATTTTCAGGCATTTTTTCCAAATAATTCAATTTTCCAACCAATTTATCCATTAATCCCATTTTCAATTTCACCCCTGCCGTCCTCTACCCTCTAGCTAATTGCTAAAGGACCTTGACCGAAAATAAAAATTGTCCCGAATTAAGCAATTTCGTTTGCCATATAGCGCATCTGCCTTCGCCACAAAAAAGGTATTAAGCCTCCATCCGTCTACACACTAACCACACTTTTCTTCTTCATTCATTTTCTTGTCTAAAAGCGGGTGTCCGCGCCGAAAACGCATCGTTTTCCTTACTCCGAAGACCGAAGAGGTCCATGGCTGCTGTCGGTTTCAGAATTGGCCCACTTGCCATTTTTCTCCACTCTCGATTTTTCTTCTTTCTTAGGCACAGGCAACAACTGCATTTGCATGTTTATTTCGATGTTTTTAGCTCTTTTGGGAATGTGTCAGATTTTCGTATAGGTCAAAACATTTTTGGATATTTTTGAGATTTTTTATTCTTATAGTGTTTATGAACTTATTAAAAGACCGGAAGGGCAAAAATTATGTGGGCTGGAACGGATTTTTATGTTCTGAAAAAGGAAACGGATAAAGAAATGTACGTGAAAAATTTTTGTTGAACATTTAGACTGCGTTTTGGCACGAAAATTTGAATTTTAACAGAAAAAATCAGAATTTGGGGTTACAATTTTTTTAAATATTTAAAAAAAGTAAAATTTGGTCAATATAGCACCAAATAACGTATTTTTGAGACCCTATAATCATTTGCGTTTTTTGCAGCGATTTTTTCCCATTCTCCATGATCAGAATACCTAATTTTTGCTGCTGAAGTGCACGCTCCGTACTAGCCCCTAACAGGCGCCAACAACTATCATATTTTGGCGCATTTTTATCCATTGTTTCCAAAATAGCCTAGACACCACCACCGACTCACCGACGACGACAACCTTTCGCTTCGTTACCCATATCTAACCTGCGTGTGTAGTTCCCTATTCATCACAATATATCGTGTATGCGAAAGAACGTCCTTGGGAGAAATTTTTCGTTTGGTGGTCGCGCGGAGCCCGATTTCCAACTCCGCGATACTCACATTTTTTTCGCTTCGTTCTGGACCGATTAGACTTGCAGAGAGGAGTACTTCGGCGTTCCTCACAATGGTCAACAAGGCCATTCTCATAACGACTATTCGATAATGTGACTATCGCGTTTGATAATACGCATTGGACCGTTATGTTAGGAGTTGTATGTGTCGAGTTAGATTTTGCCAGCTTTGTGTTAGTTTTGTTACAATTTTTATGAGTTTTTATGAGCCACTGCGCAACTTTCTTGAGTCTCTTTGAAAAAAAGTGTTATTTGTTTTAGACGAGTTAATTAACGTACCGACGTAGTATTAATATTTGCATGTTTTTGAAAATTTGGTGTTTCTGCTTGTCTTGAAATTTAGCGTCTCTGCTTGTCTAGCACTTTTTGTGCTTTGATATCAAAAATTTTTGTGTTGGTGTCAAAAAAGTTTTTCTTTGTAAGCACACTCCGTACTAGCCCCTAACAGGGTTTTAAATCATTTGATTTTTCTTGTAAAAAAATCAAAATTGTTTTAAAAAACGCGGAAAATGCAAAATTCGATTAAAAAACTTGTCAGATTAGAAAAACATGTAACATGTTCCCATTATGATAGCTTGTAATTTTGTAAAAATTGAGATTACAAATTATGATAGTTCTACTATAATTCGTAATCGCTAAAATAACTCGATTACAAATTATGATACTTCTACTATAACTTGTAATCTCAATTTTTATGCAATTACAAAATATGATCTTGGGAACATGTAACATGTTTTGAAAAGATGTTACATTTTTGCAAACATGTATTTTACATGATTTTTAGACTGAAACATATTTTTCTTGGTTTTATGAACCAATTTTTCAAACAAAAAATTTTTTATGATTAATTTGACCTCCTTTGGTAAACATTTTTCACCCATCCGAGACAATTGACGAACACCGATTTTGTTGATTTAGGATTTTTTTGTACCTTTGATTTTTCCTAATTCCCCAACCCTATTAGTTGATTTTTGAGATTAAAACTGTACGAACTAGAGCCGACTAGCAATTCGTGCATGTTTCCTTGCACTTTTTCTTCTGTAATCCGACACGGGCTACGCTGCGTCTCTACGCGTGATTGGCAAAAACTCCTCACCCTTCTTTCCCCCTTCGTCCGATGAGCAATATAACTACTTCTGTCCACAGCGGACAATCGGAACCACCGGCCGATTCGGTCAGAAATCGACTGGCGTGCTGATGGCTTCCACCGGCTGAACTAACTTATAGTTTTTATGGTTTTCGTTTTGAATCTGGGGTTTAGAGGGTGAACGTCGATCTCGTGTTCCGCTTTGATGTCTATAAATCATATTCTATACTTTCAAAACAGTCTCTTGCTTAAGATTTTTCAATTTTTTTAGCTATCCCGGCTTGCTGCTCTCTAATTTCCTCTTTCACGTTTCTCCCTCTCTCTTCATCTAATGTTCAATCTATTTCTATTCCACTTTCTCGCGTCTCTGACCGAGTGTTTCGGCCACTTCCAACATCATCATCAGCAGGCAGCGGCGATTAAAGTCGTGCGTCCACACCACGAAAGTGCTTTTGGCGTTCGACCCCCGGCGAAGCCTTCCGTTCCACTACTATTCTATATCTCTATATGTGGAAAGCTAAAACTAGAGTGTAAAGCAGGTGCACCCGAAATTCCGAAAAAATATATGGGTTTAAAAATTTTTTATTTTTCGCCTATATTTTTGAAATTTTCTGACCAAGTGCACCCCGTTCTTGATACTGCACCCTCCCTCCCCTCCCCGCTCTGAGGGATCTCGTGTTCCTCAAGCTTTCGCCAAAATTGTTTGAAAACTAGTTTTTTTTATGCTTTTCTTTACAAGATCTTGATCATGAAGATTAGTCAAAGTTCATGAAGACTAACTCATATGAAAGTCTTATGACCGTGAACTTTTACTTTGGGTTTTGAAAAAAAATAGCATGGTTTTCAAGTTATCACCCGCAAACAGCTTTTTCTAAGCTCTTCCACTTCACTCACTTTTTCGACACCACACCCTAGTAAAATGCGCAAGTGTTTCTCAAGTACATAACGGAAGTGATACAACATGAAGAATGCAATCCAATCCACTTATCCCACTTTTTTTACCGCAACTCTCACTAGTTCGGGGATAAGTTTTTTTCATGCGCAACCGAAGACAATCGTCTCAATAATCCATTTTTATGTCATCATTTTTTTCCCGCCATGTAGAGGATGTCATAAATCTATTCAATGATGTATGAATCCAAGCGCGCTGTGGTTTTTCTCCTTCAGATTTGGGCAAGATGCACGAAAATCAAACAAACTTTTCGCTTTTTCGTCCACATTTATATCTCGATTTTTAATGGGCTCGTGTTGATTTTTCTATCATTTTCGTCTTACGTAAATGCTGGTGTGGAGTTTTACGTTTGTCGGACTCTTTTTTGGGGTTTTGTTTATAACATTTGATACATTTGTTTGAGAATTTTTTTGAACTCGTTTGAAATAAAATAGAGTAAAAATACAAGTGTAATATTGGGAGAGTAAAGGCTTGGGCTTAAGCTTGATTCTACACCACTTATCTTTTCTTTTTAACATTTTATTCAAAAAATTTTAATCTATTTTTTCAAATTGCGTGACAATTCCCTTTTCCTCTCTCCTTATTAATTTGGGATTATTAAATTCTGTTTATTGTAGGATTTTCTTCACATCATTTTAATATCCCTCTTAAGCTTTTCTATTCCACCTCCACTTCTTGACTTGAACTTTCATTTTGCACAATTTTCTTATTTTTATAAGCTGTAACTTGTGTGGCGTGTTTCCGAAGTTTTATATATAGTAACAAAAAAATACTATCTCGTCAACATATTTGACGCATATGTCTCGTTTATAAATTTTACAACGTTTGAATATTTCCTCAACTGGTCACTCAACCATAGCACGGACCTCCACGCTATGGTAATTAGTCCAGAAATGAACCAAATGTTCCGTTCCGCAAGGATTATATAACATAAAGCAAAGAAAGCAAGTGGCTAATGACCAGCCATTTGGCTTTACAACACAAAAGGCTATTTATTACACTACTTGAAATAGAAATCGACTTATATTTCAAGTTACGTCTAGTTTTATATGGTGTTTGTTTATATGAGTAAATGAATTGATAGGTTGACCGTGTGTCAGATTTGGTCATCGCGTGGGGGAGAGTCGACTTCGAGTGTTTTGGCTGGACGTTTATTGAAAGGATTAGGTTTTATGGGGCCATTGTATGGCCAGTTTATAAACATAGAGGATTTTTTGAAGTATAACAAAATAGTTGAAAGTGAAAAAATACAATGAATCAACTCAACATTGTCCAGAAAACTCTTTTTTTTAAAATTTTCTGTGTATTAAAATGAAAAGTTTGATTTTGCCATAAAACCTCAAGTTTTTTATGCGCCAGGTTTATTCAAAAACGTGTCTTAACCCTATAATCCCCATCAAACTTTTACCTATATTGACCTATAAGCTTATTTGTTCTACTTGTCTTTACTCATTTATAGTCTCGATATGAGTTTGTCATCGTTGTTTGTACTTTCCGCTAAGACGTCATTTGAGATTTCCGAGTAATTTTTAATTTCTAACTGAAAAGGAGGTATTCTTTTCAAATTGAAGGATAAAGTCAAGAAAAGTTGTCATGATAAGGCCTTTTAATGGGATCGGAAAACGGTTAAAAAAGTTTCGCAATCTCCAGGGAAATCGGAGTTCATAAGGATGTTAATAATGGGGTCAATGTTGATTATTAGTTGTCCGATTTTATACGTGTAAAAACTATTGTATTGGAGAAATGAAAAGGAATCAGAAATTTAAGGTCAGGAAAATGTGAGGTCAAAATATTGTTTCTTACTATTTGTGAATTTGTTGTATCCTTACAAACGATCGATTGTTTCGTCTTTTTTACATGTTGGACTTTGTTATACATAATTTTATACATGTCAACTTTTTCTTAATCCGATAGATCGACACATAAAAATTTCCATTTTTGATAACCCTAATCTTTCCTTATAGTCATTTTGACGTGCACAACAATTTTTTCTTCTTCATAGCCTGACGCAATGTATCGACTGTGCAGCAAGTCAAAATAGCCATTTCCATCAATTCTACTCAAATCGTCGTTTTTGTAAAAGAGAAAAATCCATCCGACCTCTCTGAGAGAGCCTCTGACGTTCAATCGGTCGGAGGACATTCTATGTTTATTAGCCTGTGTGCGCGAAAAATCGTCTTTTCTTACATTAGACAGAAAGGAAAAAATTAAAGATTTCAATCAATTTTTTGGCTCTGTTATGATTCGAAACGGATTTTTTTCGATCGATTTTCCCCAAGTGTCAAATTTGGGCACTAGGACGGTACACATCTCACCGATTCAAATTTGACGAATTTTTTACATGGATTTGAAAAAATCAGTGCAAAATTTTGAATTTTCTAATGTGTGAAAAATTCGTCAAAATCTGTGAGGTGCGTACCGTCCTAGTGCCCAAATTTGACACCAACTTATAAATATGCGAATTTTGGGTACAATATTCTTTATATTGCGCGCCAAAAAATCGCATCTAGTGTCAAATTTGACACTTTTTGACTCTAGACTCTACTATTCTCAACATTTTAAATATGCAATTTCGTGTTATCTGTTGCGAATAACCCGTTTCGAAACATCCTGAGCCATATTTTTTGTTGTTAAAATTTTGAGCAATTTTAGTGTAACAACTAAAAATAACCTTGAGGTTTTGTTTTAAAAATATGAAAATACCCCTTATAGGTGATTTTTGAAAAAATTTTTCACAAAAAAACGCAAAAGCACGGTTTTTTTGGCTTACCCTGTATGCAAAAAGTCAATAGTAAAACGATTTTTCATGCATCCTTATCACTTTTTTATCATGCAAAACTTTTCATTAATCATAAATTTCGCAAGTGAACAGTTTTTATTTATAAAGCGTCTGATCCGATTTTTTGAGTCCTTTTTCAAGGTCAGCCAAAAAATTATGCTCCCATCGCTTGAAATGCGAAGAGCAAAAAAGTCTCATAACTTCTTTTTCCCGCTTTTTTTGCTGCGATGAAAATCAATGAACGAATAGAAGTAGTAAAGATCTATTCCGTTCAATTTACAGCTGCTGTTTCATGATTATATAAATTTTCGAGCAGCTGTATATTAAAATTTTGTTTATTTTTGGAAATATTTATTTTTAAGTGCAAAATGATCTCGTAGCAAAAAATGTAGGAAAAAATTTTCTGATTTTGAAAAAATGTTCTTGGCATCCCTGGTGATACCCGAATGTATCTTTTTTGTGGACGTTCAAATCAGCATATTGCAGCTACAGCGTGCCTGAAAACTTGAAACATCACTTGCAAATTTATGATCTCATTTTTTAACTTTTACAATTTTCTAACAATATTCTTTGACGTATTTATAGTGGCGTGCATATTTTCAAAATTTGCTATCAGTTCTTTATGCCTAAACGAAAGAGTGAAGTTAGCCAACCTATGGTAGTCTTAAGACGTAACCCTGTTCGAACAGTACGAGCTAAAAGGAGCAGGTAATACTTTAATTGTTATGGACTTATTTGTTTTTTGGACGCTAAGCTCTTTTTTAAAACACTTGGCTGAAGCTAATTGATCTTTGTCTTTGTCTACTTCCTTGTTAACCTTTTGAACAGTTTCTCTATTACTCACTTTTTGAACAAAAGTGAGTTTTAAGTGTGTAAGTGATCTTAAGACTATTTTTACAACCATATTTTTAACTCTTCCTTGTTGAAACTTGTATTTTACATGTTCTTTTTGAAATTTTTCATTTTATGGCCCAATTTCGTGGTCAAATTAGTCTTGAATATTATTAAGCCTTTTTGTAATTGATCTCTTTGTTGAAACAAGCTGACCATTGTCGATTTTCCATCAGCCCCCTACGGGGGAAATCATAGGATCTTGATTGATGAAGCACAATCATGATTCCATTTTCGTTCATGAAAATTACGAATTTTCTGGGATTCGGGTCGATTTTTATTGACGACCAGATTTTTTCTCTTTCATCTTTCCGGATTTATATTTCTTTGTATAGCTTTTTGGTGAATTTTTTGTTCGTAATTGAGATTTTTGGTGCTAATTGGCAAGTCAAATTTTGCCGCTGGCTAAAAGTCCCGGTGGTTTCATATGACATGTGATGTGATTAAGATGAAAAATCTTTGTTCGCGCGCGAATCATATTATGCAAATTTTTGGTTTTATGAGTGAAAATTTCATGCTAAATGACGGAAATTTGATGGTTACAGATGGACTTTTATTTAAATTTGTCTCATTTTGACTTGAGGTCGGATGGATGTGTAAGGCAACTAAAAATTTATAGTTAAAATTTTACCTTCTCCAAAAAATTATTGAGTGAAGTTTCCATTTTCGGCTTTTTCAAAAGAACTCCATTTACAGGGTGAGCCAAAAAAATCCGTACTTTTGCGTTTTTTTGGTGAAAAATTTTCAAAAATCACCTATAAGGGGTATTTTCATGCGAGAAATCGATTGCATGCATCGAAAAATCTTGAAAACGCTTATAGGTGATTTTTGAAAAAAAAATTTCGAAACTTTTTTGCCAAAAACGCAAAAGTACGGTTTTTTTTTTGGCTTACCCTGTACTTTCTATTTTTTAAAACATTTTGTGCACTCCCATTTTTCATGATTCTTATCATTTTAAACAAAAAATCGCCTCTTTTGAAGAAATTCGTAACATCAAAAGTATCTCTTATTTTTTACATAATATTTTTTTAAATTAGCATTAATTTTTTTGACGTAATGTGTGGTTCTGGTTATGGTGAAGTGTTTGTAAAACGAGTTCTCTTCGAATTTCCATCCTGGGTAGATCGAAAGGTAGAGATTCACGTATTTTTTACGTTAATTTTATTTGGCAGGCGCGTAGGATTGGACATTGGTTTTTCTGAAAATTAGCTGGACATTTGATTAATAAAGTTTTCAAAAATTTCGGGAGGTAAAAGTGGATATTGACATTTTCTTTTTGAATATATTTTACTTGGATATGAAATCTGTGTGATAAAGTATACTTTGACCGAGCGTATATATTTGAAAAATTTATTACTATTTGTCATTTTTGTCAATTTACTGAGTTTTTGATATTCATCAAAAAAGCGTTTTATATTAAGAAAAAAATGGTAGTTTGGACTTTTTTGACAGATTGAACAAAATCCAGTTATACCCAGAAGTGGGATGGTCCAGGGCTCTCATATTTTGTATTGTCAAAATCGAGTTTAAGTTGAATCTAAAAAATGTCGAATTATTTAAGCAGGGGGTTTGTGTTAGAACTTTTTAACATGCTCTTGTAACTGAAATTTAAAAATTTTTGTTATGAACTTTCAAAGCTTGTTTTCACACATTACTAAAAAAATAGCCGCAGCTCATCCAAGGTCTCTTCGTTCTGCATATAATTAGGTTGAAAACCTAAAATTTTCGTTGATGAAACCCATTAGTGTTTTGACGATGTGAGCCATCGACCTTCGCGTCAATTACTACACCTGATCCAAATCGTTTTCGGAACACGGTTTTTCCCTCAGCGCGATTCGTACTGCTATACAATATTTGGATCCTGCTGTTTGACCTTGAAAATTTGTATAGAGAACCCTTGTTGATTTATAAAAACTTGACCGTTTATGAGGCTTTTCGGAGAGCGCTTATTTTCGTTTTGGCGATCATTGAATGGGTTTTGAAGTGGGAAATTAGTAATAAAAGCTGATTTTTGAGCAAAAATTTAAGATGTCTTTTCTGAATTTTTTGCAATTGAACTTTATACTCCCTTTCTCCCAATTTTTCATTAAATATCGTGGAAATTTGCAGTGTTGTTTAATATTTTACAGCTTTTTAATCTTTAAAATTTTTTACTAATTTTGGCAATTTTTAGATCTCAAAGTTCCTCATCAGAGTCGAGTAGTGCAGCCAGTAAACCAGTGGCCGCTCTTTTATTGGCCAATAATAACAGCAACTCAGGTGGACCAACAACTCGTAGCAAAGCTCGACAGTTCTCAGCATTCTCTGGTGTTGACACTACAGCTAGCAGCACTTCGCTTCTGATTAGCGCTGGAGCAGCGAATACAGAAACTTCGAATTCGTCTTCTATTGCGGGTTCACCGGCGTCCACCACTGGGACGCTTTCAATCGCCAACACGACGGCCTCATCTTTAGTTTTGAGCGTGCCTGCTACGGCATCTGGTAAGCCGATTTTTAATATTTTATTCAATAAGTGCCTATTAAAATGCACTAGTGTTCATTAATACGATGAAAATTGATTTTTGGTAAATGCAATGTAAAAATATCATGCTTAAAATTTGCATAAATCATTTTTTCTTGCATTAACTTTTGTAACGAACATGAATTGGCAACGACTCAATAAAAGTATCAATTCTTTATGTTGAATTTATCATTTTGTATCGCTTTGCTGATTTATTATCTTTTTACTAAATTTGCGCAATTTTAAGAATTTATTTTTGGCACGAATTTTTTAGTATTTCTTTTCATCTTACTCATCTGAAAATGTTTATCGACATGTTTTATTTCTTGCTAACACATGAATTCATTGGAGTGGAAGAATTTTTATATGTGTCAACGTCTATTTTTCATTACCGAATTTACAGGGTGTATCGAAAAAAACCGAAATTTTGACGATTTTTTCATGTTTTTTCGATCCGACAATTTTTTCAAAAATTCTAAAAATGACCCATATAGGCGCTATAATTTTGGACATTTGTTGGTGAAATTTTTTGGGGGAAAACAAGAGGGATCATCAAGAAAAAAAATTTATAGGCTATATGGGTCATTTTTAGGATTTTTGAAAAAAATTTTGGAAAAACATGAAAAAATCGCCCAAATTCTAGTTTTTTTTATACACCTTGTAAAAAATTCAAAATATGATCTTTCCTTAACTAAGCTTTTCTTTTTTTGCACAATTATAATCGCATTCTTTTTTGCGAACTTTTTTATCAATCAATTACCTAGAGGCTATGTCAAAACGCCTTAGGTTAATATCATTTTTTCTGTTACATTTTTATGACCATTAAACAAATTTGAATTATGAACACTTCCTTTTTTCCTTTTATCTTACCAATTTCAGATATTTGTAATTTGTTCTTTTAGCTTTTAACTAAAGACTTTTAACTAAGGAATCTTGGGTACTCAATGAAAAATTTGACGAAAATTAGTAAAGATTTACATTTTTTGTTAAAAAAATAACATTTTTATTGAAAAAATGGCAAATTTTGGACATTTGTCGGTGAAATTTTTTGGGAAAAAAAGGCGGACCATTAAGAAAAAAAATTTATTTTTTCATTGACGGTAGGAGAGGGAACAATTGCCCTCTCTTAAATACGGATCTTCTTATCTTTGAAAATTTTTTAGCAATTCAATCTTTTTTTCTATTCATACAGCCACGATCTTCAATCTAATCTAACTTGTTATCGAGCATCTTTTATTGAGTTGTTACAATTCTATTGTGTTGTATTAAAATAGGAAACGAATTGTTGATATGATCTTGGAAAGTACAAGAGAAAATATTACGTATGCCTAGACATTCTTAAATTGACGAAAAACATTCGGCTTCAGTTTATACATATAGATTTTTTATTTATCTGCGTGCAAAAACGTAGTTTTTGTGTTTTATATTCAAAAAATCTTTGATCCTCAAAATCTGTGGATCTTAAAATTTCGCTCAAAATCTCAGAAATGTTAGAGAATTGCGTGTTTTGCATAGTTAATGCGAGAGTCTTATAAAAATATGGAATTTTTATAGTAACGAAATTTGCATATTTCATCATTTTGAGTTTTCTATAAGCAAATTCAAAGGATGAAATATTCAAATTTCAGTAAAATAAAAAATTTCACTATAAATCGTTTTTATAAGAGAGTAGCATATAAAAAACCGCGTTGCATTGATTTTAGAACTTTTTGTTGTAAACGCCTTTTAAAATCCACATTTTTATTGTTTGAAAATTGCGCTCTTTTAGAAATGCCGAGTATAGTTAGCCAAAATCTATATCAGGAACGCAGTTTCGGTAATTTACCGCTTTGCCCATCTATTTCGTTTCTTGATGATGATAGTCCTATAATTCTTGATGATAGTCCGGAACCGCTTTTCCCAGGTCAGAGACTTAGCCAACAAGGGAATCTGAGAAATTTGAACTAAAAACCAATAAAGAACATTAGTTCTTAATTTTTTTAAATCCATTACATATGCCATTTTTCAGGTGCTATAACAAATGGTAGCGCAATGATATCTTTAACAACCGGCTCAACATCATCGGCTTCGTCGTCCGCCTCGACGGCGTCGACCCAAGCGACGAACAACCGTGGCTATATCCCATCAGATGCCGTGAAAATGTTTGGGCCGAAATTGACTGCTTATGAGCATACGGAGATTTACAACTATCAAAAAGTGTACTTTGTTGGATCTCAGGCGAAGAAGCGTGGTGGAATTCCGGGTGCCGCGAATAATTGTGGCTACGATGATGAGAACGGAAGCTATATTTTGGTGCCACACGACCATATCGCTTATCGATACGAGGTTTTGAAGGTGATTGGCAAGGGCAGTTTTGGACAGGTGAGTAGGAGGCTGACAAAATTTGATGATCATTGAATTTGTTCAGGTGATAAAAGCATATGATCATAAGTACCAGCAATATGTTGCGTTGAAACTAGTCCGAAATGAGAAGCGCTTTCATCGTCAGGCTGAGGAGGAGATACGGATTTTGGAGCACCTGAGAAGGCAAGACAACGATGGTCAATACAATGTTATTCATATGTTGGATAATTTTAATTTCCGAAATCACAAGTGTATTACCTTCGAGCTCATGAGCATCAATTTGTATGAGCTGATCAAGAAGAATAAATTTCAAGGCTTTAATTTGACTGTAAGTGGGTGCATTGGTGGGGCAGTGGTTGACCTACTCATTTCACACTCGGCCAAAACCCCAGAGTAAGCGCCGCGACGTTTTTTTTTGGTTGCCCCCCCCCCTCACACGCAGCAGTAAATCGAATTTTTAATGTCTACTTACTTTTTTAGCTTGTCCGAAAATTCGCCCACTCAATGTTGCAAACCCTGGACTTATTGAACCGAAATCGCCTAATACATTGTGATTTGAAGCCAGAGAACGTTTTGCTAAAAACTCAGAATCGAAGTGGAATCAAGGTATTTCTAGCTCATATTGCTCATATTTACCAATTTTCAGGTGATCGATTTTGGTTCGTCTTGTTTCGAAGACCAGCGAATCTATACGTACATACAGTCTCGATTCTATCGAGCACCAGAAGTCATATTGGGTTCAAAATACGGGATGCCAATAGATATGTGGTCATTGGGATGCATTCTAGCGGAACTACTTACGGGATATCCACTTCTGCCAGGCGAAGATGAAAATGACCAGGTAAAACAGTGTAAAGAATGATTACTATCGTTCTCAAAATTTTCATATTTCAACACTTAACCTTTTTTTTCAGCTAGCCTTAATCATTGAACTACTCGGAATGCCACCGCCAAAAATATTGGAAAACTCGAAACGGGCCAGAAATTTCTTCTCATCCAAAGGCCATCCTCGTTATTGCCAAGTCACTCAACTATTAGACGGAACCACAGTGCTTTCAGCGGGACGCTCAAAACGCGGCAAACCACGTGGACCACCTGGTTCTAGAACCTGGCAACAAGCGTTGAAAAATCAAGTCAGCTTGAGAAAATTTTTATAATCTTTTATTTTGTAAATTTTTAGGGTGACGATTTGTTTATTGATTTCCTGAAGCGCTGTTTGGATTGGGACCCAGATGCAAGAATGTCACCACAACAAGCGTTGAAGCACATGTGGCTACGAAGAAGACTGCCTAGACCGCCTAATTATGATCTCGCTTCGAGTGGAAATGATTCTTTGATAGTCTCATCAAATGGAAAACTAGTGGCTGATTGATGATTTTTCATATTGTAAGTGGAAAATAATCTGTCAAAAAACGTTTGATCTATCAAAAAATCGATTTTGGAGCCTAAATTTTAACCCATTTATTCAAATAATTGTTAAATTTTCAGGCTTCAACACTCCTTTCTTCACATTCGGCAATCTGTCTGTGATCCTCTACGTTAAAACGTTTAATTGGCTTTAGGGCAATCTCAAAATCCACCTATATATATTATATATGTTGTATTATTATTGTTTTTTGGAATGTTTTATACTTTAAAGATTGTGGCAATATTGCATATATTTTTAAAATATGAGGTTATTTATTATTTTGTTTGTTTATTGTTCCGTATAAAGTTCTCTCTTTTTTGCCATGTTCAATTCATTCTTTCTGCGTTCCACGCTTTATCTCATTTATTTGTGTGGAGAATTAAAAATTTTCTTGGATTTTATTTCTTCAAGTTTTGATGTCAAAAGAGCTCAATATTCTATCAGAAATGAAGTGGTGGATTGAATTTTTGGCTATATATACAGGGTGTTCAATAATTTATTTCTGACTTTTGAAAATTCGTTCGAGATTCATGATCGCCATGGCCAAAAACCCGCCGAGAACAAAAAATCAGCAATTTTGGGCACAAACTGTAGAAAAATTACTGGGGTAGAAACTCGAAAAACGCAATTTTTGAGCTAAAAAATCGGAATCGAAGTCTTCAATAATTTTTTTCTAATAAAACCGCCTGATGGGGCAATCGAATGAGCCCTCGGGCGAAGGACTGGAAATTAAACTCGATTTTTGGTGAACTTTCAAAAGTCCTAAGTAAATTATCGAACACCCTGTATAATATAAAAGTGAAACTTTAGACATGGTGTAAAATAATAAACTTTATAGTGTATGGTCCATATACCAACTTGAACTAATACAACGATTTTTTAAATCGTACTAAATAGTGCTCAACGTTACAAAAAGTGACAATTTAGTTATCGGCTTTAAATATTCAAATTTTGGGCACGATAATTTGTTGATAACAAATTTGTCACGTGAAAAACTTGCTCACGTACAAATTTTTATTCTTCCCAAAATTCGCATATTTAAGATAGGTGAAAAATTGACACTTTTTGTAACTGAGCATCAGCTGATTTCAAAGCCGAAATGCGCGGTTCCATCTCTAATAGGTATGGAACCGCGCATATCGGATTTGAAACTGGACCATTATATGTCCCAATTTAAAAAAATTCATTCCACTATACTTTTTTTAGTCTTGTTTGTATATCAGAAATTTACTGAATGATCTTAAAAAATTATCTATATTTTTTGAATCGATATTTTCCAAATTTTTAGTGGAAATAAATTTGCCTAAAGATTTGTATAATATCAGCCGACAAGCCGCCTTTCAAGCTTGTTTTAATCAGAGTGGTCTCTTTCAAAGAAGTTCTAGTTGTGTTTGGCTATACTAGTTTGATAATAGTTATGCACAAGTCACTAAAAGTAACAATCCTTGTCAATGGCCGGAAATATGAGTATTTGATCGAGAACATAAATTGTTCATAATGACAATGGTGACAAATTGTCTCCTTGTCAAAATGTTATCGATCTCAAAATTCGCATATTTATGGCTGGTGACAACTGTTGTCACTTTTGGTACTTATGTATACCTCTTAGCAATGTTAAAAAAATATACTTTTTGGAAATTATAGAATCTAGTTTGGTCAAAATTGAATCTAGGTTATTATTATGAACCGATTTAATGAGCTGGATGTTGTATAATATTTGCTATGTTTTTATATATTGTTACAAATGCAGAAAATGAATAAATAAAATATTATAAAGTAAAAAAAAATAACGAAAAAGAGAGGGAGTAGAATTAGAAAATCTAAAGCCGGATGACGAAATGGTGTCTAATTATGCTTACTCACCGGTCGTTTGATGTTTCGAAACTTGACATTTCGAAACGTTTTTTTATGTTTTTGAGGATTTCTCCAGAAATACAAAGCGAATCTTGATAGTTTCGTAGCAATCGAATGACATGTCATTCGATTGCTACGAAATCCAGCTTTCTAACGACATCAGGATTGGCTTTGTATTTCCGGAGAAATCCTCAAAAACTTGTCGAAATGTCAAGTTTCGAAACATCAAACGACCCATGCGAACACTGGTTTATAGTCTGTCGCGCGACACAAAGATGAACTGTCCGTGCGACTCGATTATAAACGTAATTGCCTTGAGACGTGTCGCAGCGCGACGGAGGTATAAATCCTCGATAAGAATTGAATTGTTATGTTGATTTTATAGCAAAAATCTTCTATATAAGAACTGGTTATTTTATAATTGAAACAAATCGAGAGTGCTCAACTTCCGTAGATCTAATCAAAACTCAAAACCATTTGGTTTGTCGGTTGGATTATTGATTCGATACTCCGTTTTCATTCATTTGTGACAAGAATTCCATTTTTATCAGCTCTATGAGTGGCTATTTGAAAGTTTTATTAGATGATGATGTTTATTATGATGAAGCCAATCCTAAATATCGGTGTTTCTTCAACAAATTTCATGCCGTGGTAAAAATTCAAAATTTGTGCTCTATCCTGCTTTACGGGGATCCATTCCAAACATTTTCAAATTTTCACCAATAATCACATTTTTCTACATAAACGTGTTTTGTTGTTGCTAGTTTTATGCTGCTGAAAATCCTCAAAAATGACAATTTTTGTGTAGAAATGTGATTTTTTGGTGAAAAAATGAACAATTTTGTGGTGAGTCTCCTAATAGCAGAATAATACCCAAATTTGTCCTATAAACAAATTATGGCTGCGCGTTAACCGGCTCGAACAGGTAGTCGAGACGCTAAACTTCTCAAATTAAAACTAATTTGAGTTTTTTTTAGACGGCGTCTCGAATTCGTTTGAATTAGTCGGAGTATTGACACGAAAACCCTGAATTTTACATTTTTTAAATACGCTTAATTATTTGTGGGTGTATTTAAAAACAAAGACGGCGGGCCAGTCCTTGCCTCAGACAGCAGCTGCGCGTTGCATGCAGCTGCTGCGTGGCCCAATCAGCTGCTGCGTGGATCAAACAGCAGCTGCGTGGATCAAACAGCAGCTGCGTCGCAGCAGCTGTTTAGTCCGTGCAGCACGCTGCGGCGCAGCTGCTGCGTGGACCAAACAGTGGCTGTTTGATCCACGCCGCAGCTGATTGGGCCACGCAGCAGCTGCATGCAGCGCGCAGCTGCTGTCTGAGGCAAGGACTGGCCCGGCATTCATTATAGCTCTACGAGACAAAACGACAATCCAACTTGAACAATGTTTTGGGTTATTGAAACGAAAACTCTGATTCAGGGTTTTCGTTTTCAATTTTTCCCAAAACAGTTATCAAATTGGATAGATTTGGTGTCATTTTGTTCGTCTTGTCGAGCTATAAATAATGCCGTCGGGGCAAGATTTTCAGATCTCGGAATTATGAAATTCGGATTCCCCGCATAAAATTACCCCTTGAGGGGTCAATTCCAGATGATGAAAAAAATTTCACGTTTATTGGGATACCAATCGATATTAGTTTCGAACAGAGTTTACAGTTTTTAGAAGCTTAGCAAAATCATCGCCATCTTACAAATTTTCGTCGTGTTAACTCTATTTGTTTATTATTTCCCTGAATCTGCTATCAGCCTTCCTGTTATTGGACTCATTATAGCGTCAACAATTTATGCATACTATAAAGAAAATGCTTTAACATTACTCCCGTTGTATGCATATTTTGTAAGTAGAAAATTGTTTTCAGCTCATCATCATTCATGGAGTACGAAAATAAATTTTTTTGAAAATTTATTTTCGTACTTTTTTTCTTCTTTGTAATGTCTTGTGAATCGTTTCAATAAACAGATTTTTATTCAGGCAAAATAGATAAATATTGTTTTTTTTTAGATTGTGACAACTTTTATGTTGACTGTTATCGCTTTCACATTTATGGGCTTAAGTTTGTATAATTATGCAAAGGTTTTATTGGATTTCGAAGAAGGTAGTATTTATAAGCTAGCAAGAATAATAAGTTAGAGATCACTGTTGTCCCTGTACCAACTTTTTTCTAACTGTACTGTTCTGTACTTTGTTCAAAAATTTTCGACTGTACTATTCTGTACTTTTATCGAAAATTTTATCGCTGCTCTGTATTGTACTGTAGTACAGGGTGAGCCAAAAAAACCGTACTTTTGCGTTTTTTAGTGAAAATTTTTCAAAAATCACTTATAAGGGGGTATTTTCATGCGAGAAATCAATTGCACGAAAGAAATCGATTTGTCACTTATCAAGTGCCCACTGGTCAACTTTTTCATTCATTTTTGCTGACTTGTCACTAACCAAGTGCAACAATAGATCCCCTGAAATCCAGATTCTGGACCTAGTATCATGTATTTGTGCTCAAAAATACGTTTTTCAGTTTAGACTAGTTTACATTTTTAAAAATTTTAGACACTGTTTCAAGGCTACCACAAAAAATCTCCCACATTATGATATCAGAATTCGTACTAATTTTTATCGTTTTGGCCTACTATTGGCAAATGACAGTTGTCTTCAAATGTCGTTTATACTATACCGATAAACGAGAGCAGAGTAATTATATGCAACTGGCCATACCAGAATCTTTTGTGGATACAAAAATTACCGAAAAGTTGCCAATTCAACCGAAGAAGTCGAAAGCTCCGTTGCCAGATAATGTGGTTTATTCTTTGGAAGAGGTTTCATTGGGTCCGCCAGCCGAGAAAAGTCCAGAAAAAATTGCATAATAATTTAATACAGTGGATTTTTGTGTGCATAAGCAATCTTGTAGAAATAAAAAATTTTCAATAAAGAATAAGAGACAAGTTTTTGGCGAAGCATGACACTCGATTTCTCCTCAAGGCGCGAGACCTAACTTATATGTTTTTGTTCACTCACTAGGTACTTAAAAATATCATAGGCTTCAAGTTTATAGCAACACTTTTTGTCTGCTTTTAGGCGCAGGATCGAATCCGCATCCTATGAGTGATGGCCGAGGACGTTAGCCATTCGGCCATGGTTCAAACACCCAAACTCGCCGAGACAATAAAAAATGGCACTAAAATGATCGAATTTGAAAAATATTTTAGGTTATTGAAACGAAAACCCTGATTCATGATTTTCGTTTCAATAACCCAAAATATTTTTTCAAATTCAATAATTTTGGTGTCATTTTATTCGTTTCGGCGATGTATAAAAACTTTATTCTATGTATAGTCCATTTCCGCCGCCAATGGGAAAAAATTTCGGACGAGATGGCCAAGTGGTCTCTCGCATTGCACTCCGAAGGGCAAGGGTTCGATCCCGGAGGTCGAAATCAGAAATATCATAATTCAAGATTTCATCGTACAAACTACAAAAAACCGAGATTCGACCTCCGGGATTTTTTGTAGTTTGTATGATGAAATCTTGAATTATGATATTTCTGATTTCG
>JAQGCO010000009.1:0-26050 GCA_034700925.1 Acrobeloides cf. buchneri Gr-Nem-00862
TGAAAACGGCCTATGGGCCGCTAATTTTAACGCAGAACATCTTAATAAATTTATTGAAGATTTTTGGGGAAAAAATCGGAAAAATCTGGGTTACACACTTAGTGTCTTCTCCTTGTAAGCCTAAGTATAAGCCTAAGGACTAAGCCTAAGGCTAAGCCTAAGGATAAGCCTAAACCTAGCGCATGCGATTTTTAAAAAATATAAAAAATAATAAATTTTGATTTTTATAATTTTTGATTTATAAATTTTGATCATATACCCCTATTTATATACTTAAAATTAATGCTTTTTTTGTAATCGGAGAGTTTTGAATTTTTTGTCGGGGATTTGAAATTGGAAAGTTGAAAAACTTAAATTACCAAGAATTTTCTTCTTGTTGTGCATAGCCAAATAGCAAACAGCTAACAATATTACTAAAACAATAAAGAAAGTTATAACATGTGTACTCGAATCATCATCTTCTCCAACAATAACAGCTCCTTTCTAAAATTTCAATGCTGCAATAATTGGCGGCGTTTTTTGGAGAGGGGTAGTCAATGCGAGCAATTGTTGCCCCCCCCCTTCCCACTGGAAATCGGCCGGAGTCCGAAAAAACCAAAGGGTCCTTCGCCTTTGCTTTGTCTAGTCGAAGGCCGGTTAAAAAATCATAAATTCTCTCTTTATGATTTTTATGAGGTCAACAATTTTTTTCAAAAAATTGCAATTTTTAGGATACCTTGGTTTGAACATTTTTTTCTGTTGAAGCGTCTTTTCCCTTCTCTTTTGCCGGTGGTTCTTTATCTCCTTTATTCTCCTCTTGATCATTTTCCTCTTGATTGTTTTTGTCATCTAAATTTTTTTCTTCCTCGTTTTCATTTTCATCTTCATCACCTGTTTCTTTATTTATTTCTTGATTTTTCTCATTTTTCGGTTTTTCTGGTTCTTTCTTTGTGTTGGTTGCTTGTGCAGCTTTTTCTTCAGGTTTTTGGTCAGTTTTATTTTGCTCTATTTTTTGACCCTTTTCATTAAGGTTTGGACCTGTTTCATTAAGGTTTGGACCTGTTTCATTAGATTTTAGACCCTTTTCATTAGGGTTTGAAACTTTTTCTTCAGGTTTTTGGAGAGCTGTTTGATTACTATTTGCTTTATCTTGATCGGGTTTTGTTTCTGGTGGATTTTTTGACTTATCTTTTCCGTCAACCAATTCTTGACTTTTGGGTTTAGTATTCTTAGCTTCAGGGGCAGCATCCGGTTTGTTTAAACTTGTTTCTAGTTTACCGGCTTCTTTCTGAAAAATCGGTTTTTTTAAAGGTAGTAGCAGGCAATTACAATTTTAAATTCCCGCCAGAGGTTTTTATTTCAAACACAGACTTTTGACAGAATTCCATTTTTTACAAAGATGTTAAAATTTTCATAAAAAGTAGATTGCACACTTTTTCTCTATGAGATGAAATGAACTCTATGAGACGAATAAAATGACACCAAAATTATCCAGTTGGAAAATTGTGTTGTGTTATAGAAACGAAAACATGAATCAGAATTTTCGTTTCAATAACCCAAAACAATGTTCCAATTGGATAATTTTTGTGTAATTTTATTCGCCTCATAGAGTTTTAAAAAAGTGCTGCAATGTTCATTTTATGAAAAATTAAAAAATCGATGCAAAAATAGATTTTTCCACCAAAAGTCTGTTTATTGAAACGAAAACCGGGAATTCAAAAATTTAATTGCTTGTACACTACCTTTAAGTACAACTTCCCCCCATATCTCGACTATTTTAGCGATTTTTTGTACTTGGGGATTTTTCACATGGGGAATACGATGCGATGCTAATTTCCAATTTTTTATGAGGGAGGGGTACCCTCTATATCATACATGCACAAGGGGGGGGGTGCTGCACCCCCCCCTCAATTCGTCGTATCGAGGAAAAAATTTAAGGATCAATTCGTATTTTGGTGAAGTTGAACTCGTGATGTTTTAAATTTTTTGGCGACCTTTTTTTTTTTTTGGTCGTCACTCGGCATTCAGTGAGGGGAGAGGCGGCGATCAATTCGTATTCGACCAACCTGCACCCCCCTGCTTGTGCATGTTTGCCCTATATGGTGGGGTAACCCCCTTAAAGGGGTTAAAAATTCAATCTTTCAAAAAGAACTCCAAATTTGTTAATTTTGTACTCAGGGTTTTTCGCCATAGGAACACGATACTGGCGCTATTTTTCAATGTTGGCCTAATGGGTACCCCTTGTATAGAGGAGTACCCTCTAGGGATCAAAAATTCAATTTTCCAAAAATTGCTCCAAATTGACTAATTTTTTGTACTCGGAGGTTTTTCGACACGAGGAACACGATGAGAATGAGGAGAGGCACCGTTAAAAAATAACCTTTTCTTCTGTTGAATTCGTTTTCAGAACTGAGGTATCTAAAAATTCTTTAAACTTATATCATAAAAAAATAATTTATACCTGCATTCTTTTTTTCTTCCTTTACTTCATCACAATAAACAAGTCCATATAACATTAGCATCAAAAATATAAAATACACCCGTGATAAATTCATTTTTTATAATAAAACTAAAAATTGTTACATTTAATCAATCGCGATAAAAAATTAATCAATAGGAAAAAAAGTTATGGTGTAACGTGAGTCATATTTAGTTTTTATCTTTTACGATGAAGCTTGTTTATTAAAGATTTGAAAATTTGTGACGTTGTTATTTCAAAAGACGCGGATTTTACGAAATTCAAATTTTCCTTTTAATGTATAAACATGTTCAAAAATAACATGAGCTAATTAATACAAATTTAAAGTGGATTTATAAAGGGTGCCCTAAAAAAGACCTTTTGCGGTTTTTGCGCGATTTTTAATTTTCACCACAATAAATCTATAGGAGTTTCTCCGTGCGAGGAATCGATTGCGCGCATTGCCGAACTTTGAAAACGTATTCCTGACCCTGATTCAGGGAAGAGATGTATGTATTTAAGCGAAAATAGGCTAATACAGGATCAGGGAAGCATTTTCAAGAACCGGAAATCGATTTCTCGCATAGAAAACCCCTATAGGGTTATTTTGGAGAACATTGAACAACTTGAAAAATTTTGAAAAAACCGCATAAGTGCCATTTTTGGGACATCCTGTACAATTTTTCATCGACATTTGGTTAGGAAATTAATCAATTTCGGTAGGCTTATGACGTTAATCTTTTTTGCATGTTTACAAAAAATGGCCAAAAATTGGAAATAAAAGAAATTTTGAAAAAACGAAAAATAGTTTTAAAATGGTAATTATCTTCAGCATAGAAAAATGGCAGCAACGGTTAAACTTTAAACCAAAATGCCAGCCCTCTTCTTACACTTAAGATACGATATCTCGAAAATTCGAACCTAAGTGGCCGTAGTGTAAACGGTTCGAGTGCCATTCAAGTTGAATTTATTTAGTGAGATTAACGCATGGGAAAGTTTTTAAAAGACATTTCACGTCAGTCCGAAGAATCTCTTCAGAGAAAACTTTGTCCGAAGCTCAATACCATCGATTTTACGTTGATTTTTTGAATTTTCTAACTTGTTTAAATACCCTAGATAATTTTTTTAGGCCGAAATTTCTATCTGGCCGATGTATTCCAATATGAAGAACATTTCTAGCGTAGTTTCGAAAAAATCCGAGAAAAAATTTTTTCGACCCCTCCCACTACCGGGAGGGGTCGAATTTTCGACCCCTTCCATCATGTAAAAAGGTTCAAAAAATTGAAGTTTCTCGGATTTTTTCGAAACTACGCTAGAAATATTCTCCATATTGGAATACATCGGCCAGATAGAAATTTTGGCCTAAAAAAATTATCTAGGGTATTTTAAACAAGTTCAAAAAAATCAACGTAACATCGATGGTATTGAGTTTCGGGCAAGGTTTTCTCTGAAGAGGTTCCTTGGATTGACTTGAAATGGCTGTTAAAAACTTTCCCATGCGTTAATCTCACTAAATAAATTCAATTTGGATGGCACTCGAACCGTTTAACACTACGTTCGAACTTTCGAGATATCGTATCTTAATCCTCTTCTTTTCTTTTTTTCCGCTTCTCGTTTTTAAACTTTCATTACAACAACTTTATTTAATAAAAATTATTAAAAATGTATCATACATTAAAAATCATTTATCTATTTACAAAATGTTTTAAAGTAAGAAATTTTTTTTAAAGTTGCATAAAAAGCAATTTTTAGCTTGCAGATTACACCCGAGCCGCTAGTCATATCCAGAGACTTGAAGGGACCTTTGTTTGGGCACCAGGACTCAAGAGACCCCGAACCCCAAAGACCCAAATGACCCATTTGGTCCAGGACCTATAGGAAGCGGGACCCATTGGATCCGGGGCAGTGGCGTAGGCAGAAGGGTCGGTTAGGAGGGGGAGGGACTTCCCCAAAAAAGGCTGATTCTTCCCAAAAACATAAGGGGCCCTTATGTATAGAGTTTTTTTTAAATTTTGGCCTACTATGAGGACACTTGCCTACGCTACTGGTCCGGGGTCTCTTGAGTTCAGGACCTAAAGGATTCATCTTCATTTAGTTCATGCCTTAGAAAATCATTTTTATAGCATTTTAATGAAAAATAAAAACACTTTGGGACTCAAAAAAGGGGTCCTTGGTGGCCGGGACCCACATATAGGACCCAGGGCCTACATGAGACACCGGACCCTTGACCCGAGAACTCACCTAGGTTCAGGCCCACAGTGGACTTTGTATCTCCCAAATATCCCCCAGTAGTTGAATAATGCTGAAAAATCATGATGATTCCTTTAAGATTTGGTACACTCGGTAAAAATGGATGGTTTCGACACTAATATAAGGAGAGCATTTGGGGACAGGCAATTTCCACTCCCTAAAGTTGTTACTAGACCCAATGGATAACCAAGAGATCAGAGGATAAAGGGGACGTTTCCCTCCCTGGGAAATTTTACCCATAAAAGACCAAAATATTTTACTGATTTTGAAAATTTTTGAAAAAAGGTCCAAAAAATGAGATTTCTGGCCAAAAAATGCCCTATTTAGGTATTTTTGACAAAAATAGTAGTAGGTTTTTTACCAAAAATAGTAGTAATGCATAGTTGATTTTTGAAAAAATATTACTTTTTAATGCAATTTTTAAGGAATAGATTCTTGAAAATTTATAAGGAATAGATTTCAAATTGCCCTATTACCATAATTAAATAGAACTTTGAAAAGACTGTGGTTTAAAAGAGATCACAAAGAAGAAGAAAAATTCTACATCAGGAAAAAAACTTTACACTTCTGAACAATTACACAAATTGAGCTATTATACTGTATTGACAGTTAGAAAAAGCCTATGTGGGAAAATGCATGATAATTCAATTTTTTTCAACAAAAAATTCAAAATTTTGAAATTTTTTATAAAGCTAGTTCACTTATTGGGCCGCACTTATCGAGGCCCGAACGTTCAAAAATTTCGGTTAGCGAAATGAAGTGCTCTTCAGCCTATGGTCACAAATTGCAACTTTCTTTCCGTGCAATCCATAAAGGCTTTCATGATTTTTTATCCCAAGGACCCTCTTTAGGGCTACAAGGGGTGTCAAAACCCATGCCCCCGGAGAAATGCCTCCCTGGAGCAACGGGTAACGCAAGATGGTGGGCTATCAAGTTTTTCATGGTTTTCATGCAAAAATAACGATACCAATATGTTTTTCAAATAACAAAAGCCCAAGACTTATGCGAGGGATAAAAGGGAAATTTGATTTTTTCCAATTTCTGCCCGGGTATCCATCGCATTTCGGACAATAGACTCGTCTGTTTGGCTATGCTACTTTTTCCTACATATGCATTTAAAAATAACTTTTATATAAATCATATCAAAGATTCATTTTGTTCGACATTCCTTCTTAAATCTCCGCTTCCTGGAGCACTTTGGGATTTTTCCAATTTTCTTTTTTCATAATGCGCCGCTCTGGCTCGAAAATAAATAAAGCACCGATATAATATCCACATTAGGAAAAGCGTTAATATTGTGTACAAAAAGAGGGGAATGACGAGATTTAGCCACTTGAGCTCTTTAAATAGTAATGAAGAACTGGAATTTTCTAGATCTTCTAGGAACATCATAAGGGTTGAAATGTCGGCAAACGTACCGAGGGTTATCTAAAAATTGGGTTTAAAGGTTGTTCGGAAATGCCAAGTTTTGGATTTTGAACAATTTAAACAATTTTCGTTTCAATATTCAAACTATATTGCAGTTCAGGCAATTTTTGTGAAAGTTTACACTAAATTTGGTCATCAACTTCAAAACCTATAAGCTCCTGAGTATTTTTGATATAATATAGCGCCATCGTGTTCCCCACATAAAAACGTGGATATGCAAGAATTTTCATGAATTTTGACAAAAAAATAAAAAATGACTTTTGGGCGCAGGATCGAATCCGCGCCCTTTGAGTGGAGGGCGAGTATGTTAGCCAATCGGCCATGGGTCAAACCCCATAATATGGTACTCGTTTTGAAGCGCTTGGTGAGCTGATTCGATTGGCGAATTGTTTAAATTTTAACCCATTGACGGCATCTTTTCGGCATTTATGTGCGCCATGTAAACAATTTTGAAAATGTTGACTTTTGTTGAAATTTTGTCCTGTGTAAAATTTTTCATAACTCTCACTTGGATCACAGCAAAAGGCAAAAGCAAGTATCTCTTGTGCCTCCATATCCCTATATATAAAATCGCCACCGAGATAAATTGAGCTAATCGACAAATTAATAATAAAACTAGTCTAGGCGTAAGTTCTTCGGTTTTCGTAAAGTCTCGGTTCAATAAGTAAATAGTAGCAAGAATCACTGCATGAAAGACAAGTGTGCAAAAAACGAAGGTACCGATTTTTGCATGGAAGATATTGAAGCAGAATCGGTAGTCTCTGGAATCGAAGAAGCGGTCGTCGGGGTTTTCCTAAAAGATTATTTTTTTAAATAAATTTTTGATGTATGTTTCTTCTTTCCCTCCTACGGCACTTCGATTATGGAGAGGGAATGAAATTCACTCAGTGTGACGTAAAGGGGTATACTAAAAATTAAATCCAGATGCTTCCAATTTATTTTTTAAAATTCTTTTTCAATTCTTCAACTTTTTATGTGGGTGTTAACGTTTAACTAGTAACATAAAAATTCGCCTAATTTATGACTTCGCCCACATTTTTTGGCAGTCTTTTTGTTTTATCCTTTTGACACTTTTTATGTCTAAACATTGATGATCCCATTCTTAAAATCTAAATGAAACTAATCTACAAAAGAAAATCGTTGTGGGACAAATTTTGGCAATTTTCCAAAACGTTCATATACAAATTAGCATCTTTTAGAGTAAGTGGGAAATTTAATACATGTCACGAGTTGTGTGACAAGAAAATTTTAGATGATAATGGTTAAATTTGGTATTGGCTGAGGCCGGTAGTATATGAGGGAAAGATGGGAGGACAGTGGCGTAGCTATGCCCTTCCATCTTCCAGTGATGGCGCTAAGATGGGGTCCGTGGACCCACCCACAAAAAATCAGAGAAATGCATAAATTTACCTAATTGTTCTCTTTATTATCTTGCCCAAAATTTGGTTTTTCATCAAAATTTCGTTTTTTTTCAACAAAAATATTCATTTTTTCAATTTTTCACTAAAAAATGTCATTTTTCATAAAAAATCTTCAAATTTTCGATCAAAATGCGATTTTTTGAATAAAAATGCAATTATTTTTTACAATTTTTCAAAAGTGGATACCCAAAAAAATTTGAATCTAGCACCGCCCTTGCCACTGTAATTGGGAAAGGGGGGGGGTTGATATTAGTCCTGGGTGTATTCCCCTCCCCCGTAACTAGACCTATGGGGTCACAAAAATTTCTTAACAATCCTTACTTCATCTGATGGTTTTTCGTTTAACTCGAATATTCCATCATGAAACCGTTGAAGATTTGAGCCAGGTCTCATCGGGCAATAATTCCATGCAATTAGGCAAATATTTAAGAGATCTACACTAAATTATATAAATAACATATTCAAAAAATTTTCTCAAATTACACGAAAAAAATAACGTCAACCGAATGGATAATTTTCAGACTCCGCGCCAAAGATAATTAGCACAGAGTTTGATCAACTTTATGTTGGACACGTGTTTTTAGATGGAAGGGGGGCATAAATGAATTTGGCTGAAGCTTTAAAAAGCAAAAAGTAATGGGTTCCGACCTTCTAAAGCCTTAGGTGGCTCTCTAACATGTGAAGAAAAACTCCTATAGAGTTACCTATAAATTTTAAAAAACTTGAAATTTTGAAAAATCCTGTTTTTTATGCGCCACCCTATGCTTTTTTAAAATTTTTCTTTACTTTATGAGTGAGGGGGTCATCTCACACTCTAAAAGAAAACTATTAATATTTTTAGCAACAAATTCCTTATCAATAATCTTTAAACTAGCCTTGTAAATGACTTGTCTCCTGACACAAATTGTTAACAACAATTTTTCTTCAATGAAATGAGTGATTAATAACATCACAAGTTTTGACCTTCCGTCGGAAAAACTTTTTTACATAGGCCGAATATAAAAAAATTGTGTGAGAGTTTGTATTGTTTAGCCTAGATAATTTTTATGCCCTATGAACAAACAAGTTCAAAAAAGTGGTCAGACTAAAATTGAAAAGGAGCGGAATTTTAGACACCGGAAGAACAACTGTGAAAACGTATTGGCAATTGTTTTAAGAAGTGAGGATTGTATAATTTACTATGAGTATTAGAAACATTAATTTTTCTTCTTCTTTTAGTTCCATTATTTTTCCAAAATTTCACATTTTTATGAATTCTTTAGTTTTTGATCATGAAAAATTTTGTATTTTTCAAATTTTATGTTAAATGACTAGACTACAAAAGTTCTACAACCAATTTTATGGGGGATTCCTTTAACAACTTTGATGGATCACATAAAATTTGTTGGCTCTGATGAGATCAATCTCTCAATCATTTGAGTGCAAAGTTATATTTATGCTTCCCACTTCACCATGAGTGATGACTTGATCAACTAGGCAAGAAATGCGCTATAGATTTTAGTGTTCAGAAATTCGATTTTTGAATTTTTTCAAAATCCGTAAAAAACCAGTAAAAATAGGGTCCTTGTGCACTGAGCAAAATTTAAAAAAAATTACCTTGGCCACCCTATTTTTTTCGACAATTATCAGAAATCTTGGGCGAAAACATAAGGGGGACTAAAGTGATTTTTTTCGATTTTTCAAAATTCACCTTGGCCCTTATGTTTTTCCTCGCAAATAGGCACGAAAAAACATGAGGGGCTAAAAAATTTTTTGTTGAAGAACACTTTTTTAAAGTAGAAAATGTTCAGAAAATTTTGATTTTACGGCGAAAATTTTGTTGAGATACTACTTGAGTTAAAGGAAAACCAAGCGAACAATTTTTTACAAAACATTTGTTTATAAGCTGAAAATGCTCAGAAAATTACGATTTTTTTATGAAAAATGACAAATTTTGGACTTTTTTCCTTGAAAAATGGGAAATTTAGGACAATTTCGGTGAAATCCTTGAATTAAAACAACAAGCCAGGCGAAAATTTTTTGAGAAATGCTTGTTTTTAAGCTGAAAATGCTCACAACCTACGATTTTTGCTGAAAAAAGCAAAGTCAGTGAACTCAGAGCGCGCTCCGCGTGCCCTGAGCTCACTTTTTACGCGTTGCACCCTGACCCCATCCAATTTGAAGGGGTTTGTTACAGTGTATTTTAATGTATCATAAGAATCGCGATCTTTCTTGCTAGTTGTTCAGCAAAAAAACTTTGCACAAAACTTTTGCAAGCTATAAAAAAAGAAGATGTAAAGCTTTTGAAAAAGAACAAAGAGCAAAATGTAAATAAACATGCACAAACAAGTTTGCTGCTGGACGTTCTTTTTTATACTTTTGGCATTTTGCTTAATTTTCGTTAAAAAATTATTATTTTGGTAGCAATAAGAAACAAACTAAAATATTTAATCGAAAAAATTGATAAAACGAGGCGCACGTGATGGTATACTCACCAAAAAAGTGTAGGTACAATGTCCAAAATCAGATGATTAATTAACTGTAAAAAATCAGGAAAAATTATGACATGCATAAAAATTTGAGTATAAAATGGGTGCAAAAATGTATACTTTTCATGTTTGGTCATATCCTCTACAGTGGCGTAGTGAGAAGAGTCAATTAGGGGGTATAGGTGAAAAAGAGGTCGGATATTTTTCGAAAATTTACGCGTGAGGTCTAATTATTGCATTTAAACATAAATTTTTCGTGATTTTGCACAGGGGGTCAAAAAATTTTTTGAGCCCTTCCCAAATAAATTTATTATTAAAAGGAAAATATAAAAAATGGTTAAAATTTGACTAAAAACAGTTAAAAAATTGAAAATTTTGTTTTTTTTTCATTTTGAAGCTTTATTCGGTACAACAATAAATGTCAAATCACACCGAACTATGGCATACAACACAAATTACCAAATAAAGTAAAATTACAATGAGATTTGTTAAAAAAAGTAAAAAATTTTTGATTTTTCCAAAAAAATTTAGCTTTAGTCCCCCCCCCTTATGTTTTTTTTCTCACCTTCGGCGCGAAATTTGCTCAGGGATCGACTACTTTTTGAGTGGGGAGGGGGATATATCCCCCCCTTTTTACCTATGGGAGGGCGAGGACCTTTACTTAAAAAATTTTTAAGTAAAAAATTGATTTTTTTTAAAGAAAAATTGATAAAACACGTTAAAAAATAATATCAATTTTGTAAAAATTAATATTTTTGAATTAAATTTGTTCAAAATTATCAATTGTTTTAAACAAAATTTACCTATTTTCCGGACTTTCAGTTGAATTAAATTGGTGCAAAATCTAAGCTAAAATATTAATTTTTTGCTTCCAAAAAATAATTTAAACAAGTCATCAAATGATCTAGTTTTTGCTTGAACTCGAGTTTTTGAATGACTAGCAAAGCAAAACGAGGTGCACGTGATGGAGCACTCACAAAAACGAAGAAGGACAGAAAGGTATGAACAATGTGACGGACTATGGTTTAAACGTTGATAAAACAAATAATTTAGCAACAATTAGACATCGAATGGGATTATGATTATGTCGATTTTGTATCGGATTTTAGAGAGCAAAGATTATGGTCCCCCAAGCATACATTACCATTGGGGGGGGGGGGACTGTCCCCCCCCCCTCATGTAGCTAGCATCGAGCCAAAAGTTAAAGATTCATATAACCTCGGAGTGGCGGAGCTGAGTTGAGACTCAGCTATATAGCCTTGATTCCAAGTCTCAAGGCTATATAGACCTTTTTTTGGTCAACACCATATAGCCTCGAGGTAGCTTGTCCCCCCTTGATAATGTATACCCCCAAGGAATAAAAACTAAAATTTTCAACAAAAATAAATAAAATCGTCTGAATTTTTGTATACAGGAGTTTTCGGTATGGGAAGCTGAAATCTGAAAGAATTTTTATTTTGTTCACAGGAAGTTACCCCATGAGGAGTATAAACCTAAAAGGCCAAAAAAATTCGATTCCCTGAATCAGGGTAATGGAAGCATTTTATGCTTCGGAAATGAGTGAAATCGATAATCTTCCTAGAAAAACCCATATACAGTCAGTTTTTCGGCGAAAATTTTAATTTTCGCTTCAATACACCGAACCACACTGTAACAATACTCCTGTCCTCTCCCAAAACTGGGGGGGGGGGGGTGGGGCGCAATGAGCAAAATTTTTTGAAGTGTGCTAAATTTTTGCACGGCGCTTCGCGCCCGCGCAATCCAAGAGCAAAACAACGCGCTCCGCGCGACGATAAAAAATAGATGGGGGGGGGGACACCGGGGACCGATGCCCCCATTCAAATTAAAGGCCCGAAAAAATTCCTAATTATAAGGGTACCCCTTAAGTTTTTGGGAAAAATCATCACTTTTTGGTGAAGTGCCCCCTCATACCGGACCCCCCCCCCTCCCCCAGCTATGTCTTTGTGTGGAGAGGGAAGCGTAGTGATTTGAGAATTCGGGAGGGGGAAGGTACTTTGATACAGTGTGCATCCAACTCTTCCCTGAATCAGGGTCGAGGAATTTTGAGCTACCAAAAAATTGTTTGGTAATAAAATTTTTCTGAGTGCACAGGATGTGACAAAAATTATTTCGGAGTTTCAAAATTCGCCAAAAATCGAAATTGAGTCCAATTTTTTCGAGCGACCACTCGTTTTGATGAAATCAAGTTTTTTTATTAAACAAGAATAATGTTTTACCAAATGAATAAATAAATTTTTCGAAGCAGGATTTTGCTTACAAATCATATTTTTCCTCTTTCGAAATACCCTTCTCGTCTACAAAAATTATAAATAAGCATTAATTAAAGCCACCAACGCTCCTAGTGCTAGCACAAGAATAGAAAAAATGAGAGCGAATTCGCGCCAGTTCTTTTTCTCTCAACTTATATTATGCCCGAATATCAGTTGAATGGCCCCGCTTGGTCGGTCATATGCATATGTATACAATGTACACGTTCGTATATGTTTAGCCCTTAGAATATAACACTCGTCTTGGCCGGCCCATTCATTGACTCAAGGCTTTGGGTCCGGACCACGGGACTTGTAAAATCTATGCAGAGGCTTGGTTAGGGTGTGGCCCTGAGAAAAGAAGAGGCAAGAACGGCTATTTGACTTTCGGGTGCTTCCGTAGATTTGTAATTATGTATGTTGATTTTGTTCTCGATTAAATTGGTGCCATTTTGGAGATTTTTGAAGAGCTCAAATAATTTTAGGCGCCAATGGAAACAAGAAAGGTCAAAGTGAAACATACAGATCTTAACGACAAAGAATTTATTGTAAAAATTGAATTTATGCTACATAAAATTGAATTTAATCTATGTAAAAATTTTGTCAAAAAGCTGACTTTTTATAGTAAAAATTGAATTTTTATTTCAAAAAATTGAATTTTTGAAGAAAGTTGAAATTTTGGTTAAAAACTTTACTTTTCTGAAATTGAAAAAAAATTTTTTGACAAAAATGATTTTGAGGGCAGGGGGAGGGAGCAGGTTCCCCACCCTAGTGAGCCAAAATTGTTAAAACATCCCTACATATAAGGGTCCCCTTTATGTTTTTGGGAAAAATCGGCTTTTTTTGGGGAAGTGTCCCTTGTTCGATCCTTTTGCCTACGCCATTGGTCCCACTTTTTTGCGCCATGGGTGTAAAAAAATTTTTGTTAAAAAACTTTTTTTTAAGCTGAAACTGCTCCGAAATTTTCGATTTTTGATGAAAAATGCCAAATTTATGACTTTTAAAAATAACAGATTTTGAACAGTTTGTTGAAAAAATAGGGAATTTTGGACAATTTTGGTGAAAAATCATAATGGGGAACACAATCATAGCACGCGGGATCCGCGGGCTAAGAGTGAGTCGCAAAATTTTTGCGGACGAGGATCATTTTGATCTGCGGACGGTGATTGACTCTCAGTCATTTTTGCCACAAAATGCCATTTTTTGAGCCAATTTTTGGCGTCTGGCCAAAAAATTTGGGGAGGTGGATCAGGCCTCCAAGTGAGGGGGGTCCACCAGTGGGCCTTCTATCCACCTATTCCCCCCCCCCATCTATCGTGCGTCCAAATAGATCCTTCACTCTAGTAAAATTGGAATATCTCGTAAAGTACATCTAATTTTTCAATGTTGTTTTTTTAAAAGTATAAAAATTTTTAATTGCAACATTTCAACCATAGTTTACCAGTAGGGGGGATACACCGGACCCTCAGGATGGATGGATGAATCGCCTTTCAGGGGGGGGGGGTACAAGGAGGGGGTACATGATAAAATTTTCAAAAATTTATATGATGAATGAATTGGAAGGGGAGGGTACACGAACCCTCATGATGGATGGATGAATGACTATAAAGGCGGAAGGTCCGAGGATGAGTGATGAGGGGAGTACTGTACCCCCTTGGTAACCTATGATTTCAACGTAGGAAAACATGTCATTAGAAAATGATTTTTTTTCAAAATTTTGTCATATTCTGAAAGAACATCATTGATTTTATTTACCTACAAAAAATCTCGAAAAAAGAATTAGAAATTTTCGAGATATAGCATTTTGAAAATGCTATCTTTTTCGAGACAAAATCAATTCATCGCCAATGGGAATCGAACCAGCGATCTTTAGTCTCAAAGTTGGGATCACTACCACTGAGCCATTTTGGACATAATTTTTTAATTTTAAAAATTTATATAAGTATATTATGTTTTTACAATAATTGTAATTTTTTGTAAAAAATAGCTAAAAATATGCTCTTTCAAAATCTGGAAATTTTTTGAAAAAATTCATTTTCTAATTCCGGGGATACCCCTTATTTGCCTTGGATCGCTTTTGCATTACAGTAGTTCTACAGTATCGAATAATCGTTGAATATTAATTTTGCGTCCAAATCGGTTAATTACGGTTGGGGGTTTTCGGCTATGGGGAACAAGAATCTGAGGTTATTTTTTCGAAAAAAATTATCCATGGGTATGAAAAATTAAGCGGTACCCCTAAATTTTTTGTAAAATTTCCTTGGTGTCGGAGTGCGGCGCCGAAGGCCTCTACTCTTGGAGTAGCGCGGCGCCGAAGACGCCGCTACTCGTGATGTAGCGAGGCGCCGCCATTCGTGTCGGAGCGCCGAAGGCGCGACGGCTCCGAGCGCCACAGGCGCTCGGTTCTTTTATACTTAGAGCATTTGAATTTTTATGATTTATATATACCTGAAAATGCAGAATACTCTCATCTATCATTTAAAAAACCGCATCGAAAAATTCGATGTACTTTACGAGATATTCCAATTTTATTAGAGTGAAGGTCTATTTGTACGTACGGTATAGATACGTATCTGATCAAATAATTCATAACATATAAATCAATTCTAAATTATTATTTAAAAATATCTATGAAAAATTTATAGATGAGTCAGTTTTAATAGGAGCCAAAGAATATATGGAAAGCCTGGAGTCTATAGAAAAATTGGAGAGCTTAAAGAGACCTAAAGCCTCTAAATAACATATAAATTATACATAATTACACAAAATAGGGTCTATAAGAAATTGAGACAAAAATTTCTTTCTATATAGATTTACCCACATGAGGCTAGAGATTATAGTGAATGAAAAAAGACTATTAGTGTATATGAGTATTTTAGGTTGCTAGAGCTCTTCGAGTGAGCGTATAATTTTTACTATGTCTGCTAGAACATAAAGGTGATCTTGAAAAAAACGTCATGAAAAGGCTTAGTTATAGCAATGAGTATTAGTCCAAGTAAAACACAAAATCTATTTTTTATTAAAAATTTAAAAAAATATATACCCATAAAAATTAATATTTACAATTTTCTAACTATAAAAATATTAGAATTTCATAAAAATCAAAATTCAGCACTAAAAACTCTTTCCATATGAGGTTCAATATATCGGTCTTCATTGAAATCAATTTCTGATCTGAAAAATTCTTGACGTAAAATTTGCGCAACAAAAATTCTTACGCTGTTAGCCTCTTCTTGTCTCTGAGCATCACATAGGTCATGCTAGCAATCACCAAGAACCACAAAAATATTGCTACCAATGCCATTGAGGCAGCAGCAAAAGCTGGATAAATTTGTGTGCTATTTTTGTCTGAGGTGACTAGTAGAACTAAGCCCATGCCCATTGAACCCATCATGTTTAGGATCTAAAAGTTGCTGGATAAAAATGGAAATGTGTACAAAATTGTGGCTCAGTGGTAATGCTCTTATCTTTGATGTAGAAGGGACAGGTTCGAATCTAGATAGGTTTCAAAGATTTTTTGCAAAAAGTCACGCATCTCACCTTACACTCAAATGGTATAGGGTTCAATCCTTTAGGGGTGAAAATTTTTTGACCGATTCAGAAAAGTTGTTAAAAGACCTCCCTCAACCAAAAAATGGCCGTAGAATGTTTGCCTTTCATTTCCCTTGAAATCTATCACTGACAATACGATTGCTGGTTTGCCGCCAGGATAGGTGACACTCAGTGCCGTAATTATGGGGGAGGGCTGGAAAACCTTCTCCCAAACATGAAAATTTTTAAGAAAAAGTCCAAAACTTCTCCCCCCCCAATTTGAGCCAAAATTACGATACATTATACCCAAATGTCTCAAGGTAAAAAGAAAGACAAAAATTATATGATCAATTTTATGGAGGTTTCCTTTATCAACTTTTTTGATTCGGTCAAGTAATTTTTTCGCCCTGATGGGATCGAACCATGCCTGCCCAATGGGAGGGTGTCATCCTCCCTAACTTCATCGTAACGGGTCAAAAATTAGATACCAACGTCCTATTTGGGACCCGAAAACCAGTTTTTCCATTGATTTCTCTACAAAATTAACAAATTTTTGCAAAATTAACGAAGTTATTCAGCAAAAATTACGAAATTGTTAACTTTTCTCCAATTTTTTTTTTAAATCTTATAACCATTTTCCAATGACTAATGTTGTATTTGTGGTCTGAAAGTCATTTTTTGCAGAAACAACATCGTAAATCGATCACGCCATCCTCGGTGCGTGAACACCTATGATCGAACCCTCAACCATTTGAAAGCAAAGTGAAACAATTGCCACTTCACCATGGTTAATGGTTGTTTTCTCTTGACGGGAAATGCTCTATAGCTTTGAAATGCCAAAAACTTACGCAACTAAACTGGAATGGCAACAGTAAATATGGGTGATCCATCAAAATCCCAATCAACATCAAAAAGCTGCTAATCAATTCAAACCCCATTAAAACAAATGCTGGCACCATCAAATATTCCATTTGTTTGGGATTGAAAAAATTTGATGCAAAACATAGAGTTGTGATCACTAAAAATTTTAATTTTTCCAAAAATATCAAAATTTCAAAAAATTACCCCCTATAGCCTGTATAAGACAAACAATGGCAATGATAAATCCACCAACTCGTAGCCGACAAGCACCACAACAACAACGATATTTTGCCATTAAGGTATAAAGATTGACTGCGGAATCTTCATGCCGGTTGCCCCAAACACCACTCATGGTGTTGGTATAGATGGAAAAGTTGGAATTTTTGAAATTTGCAAAAGCTTGGTATAGGCCAGTGGTGAAACCGGCACTTTTAGGTCCGGGTAGTTGGACTGAACTTGAACGGCGGATCTATAAAAAATTTCTGGTATAATTTTGACTTTGGCAGGGCACATTTTTGTTTTTTCTAAATTTTTTTTTGTTTCTTTGTCAAAGGCACCCACCACCCAAAACCACTCAGAGTAGGTGGTTTTGTACCTTATATTTTACCTAAATTTAGAATTGTTTCAAAAAAAAATCGTTCAATTTTTCACTAAAAAATGACATTTTCATCAAAAAATCGTTAAAGTTTCGCTCAAAAATAAAATTTTTGAATAAAAATGCAATTTTTTTTTCATCAAAATTGTCAAAAATGGACTCTTCCCCCCAATTTTAGACATAGCGCCGTCCTTGGAACGGGGTAAAAAAAGGCCAGACAGCTTAACAAAAAATTAATTTCTGAACCTTTCTCGTAAGAAGACGTTTTCAAGTAAAAAACAAGAAAATAGGTCCTAAGTATATGTGTAATAAATAGAGCTTAATTGGCTAGAGACGCAAATTTTTTACTCAAAATTCTTCAATTATGAAGACAAAAAACCTCCAATATGGCATATTAAAAAATTATAAGTGCAATTTTTTCCAAAAAGTTCAAAAATCAAACAAATTCGAGAAACTATACTTTAATATAAAAAAATATTATTCTCTATGTGTAATTATGATAGGAAAGATTTTCATAGCCTAAGGCAAAATATAAAAAATTAAAAATGTTTCGTTGAAAATATCAAGGTTCATACTATGAACGAAAATTAGTTGGTTAAAAAAAATTTTGAATCAACTGGAGGGTCTGATGTTCTAAATTTTTTATTTTAGAAATGATCATCATCAACCTTCCGAAATTTGAATGATTTTTTTATTTGCTGAAAATTCAAACTTTACCATTCGCCCATTTGGATCACGATTAACAAAGAGACTGTTTGACATGATTACTAAATTTTTTATATATATATACAATTTTTTAATATCAAATTTTAAACGAATATCACGCTATCATAACTTCACGTGCCAAAAAATAAAAATCAAAAAAATTCCGAATACGCATTCAAAAGATAGAAATGCAGTAACGAAATGATGAAAAAATTTTAATCAAGCTAACTAGCAACAAACTTGCCTCAATCGACGAATTTTTATAATTATGAATTTTCCCATGCCCTCGCATTGTTTGATCCTGGAATTTTTGGCTTAAAAATTTAAAAATGGAAAAGATTTACGTAAGTATTTTTAATTAAAAAAATAAAAAATCGTATTCCCTGAATCAGAGTCATGAAAATGTTTTCATGTAACCGCAATGATGGAATAGATTTCCCGAATAGAAAAATCGATGTACGGGTTGAAATTTCGTCAAATATTATCTTCTATAGTCAAATAATAATTTTTTTATAAACTGGATACCGAACTCATATGGCGCTCTAGAGCGCCTGCGACCATCAATTTTTCTAGTGGGGTACGCCCCTCGATTTTGGTGTCAAAAGTTTTAGAATTTTGCCCTGAGCACGAGGATGTATCGTGTTAGGGGTTTGGATCGCATCTTCAAAAGTTAGACGAACAAACCAACATTACACGTTTTATATAAAAAGATAAGAGAGTTGTGCCGCCTTCAGGTGGCACAACCCCTCTTCCCTATAGGGCTGTGCCGCCCTTCGGGTGGCATTCCCTCCCCTCCTTTCGACACAACCTTCCCCTACCCTCAACACAACCCTCGAGGCCCTCCCCTCCCAATGGGGGGGGAGGGCCTCGAGGCTCCCATTCAGCACGACCCTCCCCTTCGGTACGACTTTGGTCTGTGAAAATACAGGCCAACGCCCATGTGTGTTCCCCATACCCGAAAATCCCCGAGTACAAAAATTCACTCGATTTGACGAAATTTTTGGAAATTCGATTTTTTACCACTTGGTTTTCCAAGGCAAAAAATTGAAAAAAAATTTTTCACCAAATTTTACGAAAGCGGTGACAAAAGTCTTAAAATTTCTTCCTCTTCACAAAGGTATATCTCTATAAGGATTTGGATCGCTCCTTCAAAAGTTAGTCCGGACGCGTGCACGCGCTGATATTACACGTTTTATATAAGAAGATTAGTTTCTATCTTTGAAAATCTAGCTTTTCTGAAAAGTCTTGGTATTGACACGAAAAGATGAAATATGCTCAAAAATACTAATTGGATCGTATTTAGCATACACTCTTACCTAATATTGAAAAAAAGTTTGTCGAAAACGGATTATTGGAGCCCTATATATTGATTCAAAAAAGCGCACGAACTTTTGAAAAAAAACTAATATTTTGACAAAATTCTCAACAATAATTTTTCACACCTAATGAATTCCTTCAAAAAATTCCTCCTAAAAAATTTTTAGTCAATTCGTCGAAATCAATTTTCATAAATGTAGGCG
Organism: Acrobeloides cf. buchneri Gr-Nem-00862; assembly: GCA_034700925.1. Lineage (NCBI taxonomy): Eukaryota > Metazoa > Nematoda > Chromadorea > Rhabditida > Cephalobidae > Acrobeloides > Acrobeloides cf. buchneri Gr-Nem-00862. The sequence continues at coordinate 19,484 of JAQGCO010000009.1, forward strand.
CTTTTCATTCATAACTTTTTTCGTCACACACAGACACCTCTTATTAAAAATAAATTGCAAATTGGTTCTTCCGGGTAAAAATTTTCGCCTCGTTTGAAAATTTTAAAATCTAAATTTCCAGGAAAATTCGAAAATTTTTTTTTCAGGAAGTGTAACAAATTGGATGCAAAACCTTTTATGGAATCCATTTTCCATTTTGGTGAGTGAACATAATCACATTGATGATGAGTAGGTTGAGCGAGATAATTAAAAAGTCTCGTAAAACCAAATTGGAAAATTTTTGGAGCTAGTTCACTTTGTTAGCACTTATCGTAGTTCAAAAGTCGAAAATGGTTTTCCTTGAAAATCAGCCGAAAAACATCCTATTAGGGTTTTTTTAAACACATTGGTAATGCTATTTTTGTTCTTCAAGCTCACCACTTCTCGTTACCCGGGGTGCTCCAGAACGTGCCGACCTTAAAGAGGATGGTAAGAGGACCTTTGAGTAACTTACCTTAATTCCTTTCTTAGGTGTGGTGGGTTTATGAAGCCGATGATCACACTGCCAAATTTCACTACCATGAGTGCCAATGGGATGTTTTTCGGCTAATTTAAACAATTCGACTTTTGGACCACGATAAGTGAATCCAACAAAGTGAACTAGCTCCAAAATTTTGGAAGTTGAAAAAAATTCGATTGGACTGAGCTCAATTTTTTGTGCTTTGCGCCCTGACCCCTGTTAAATTAAATAGAGTTCTACTGGAGTTGTTACATTGAGTTTTCGAAGAAGGGGGATCTTCGTAAATTTCTTAAGTTTTAGGGGCTGTCCGGATATTACTTTATCAATTTTTTCGGATTTTTAGACCCCCCTCCCCTTCAACATGATACCGTAATATCTGGATGACCCCTTAAGTGTTTTTTACGTTGGGGTGGGGGAGGATCCGGCATGGGGAAGGGGAGCACTTCCCTAAAAAAGGGCTGATTTTTACCAAAAAACATAAGATTTTTTTACTCTTATGATTAAAATTTTTTCGGTAAAAAAGTGGCGGCACATCTGCCCTCCCCCCGCCAAAAGGTGGGGGGGGGGGACAGATGTGCCACCACTTTTCATGTTTTGTTGGATAATGGGGTTTTGGGTTTTTGTCTTGGCATACAAAAATTTTCATGAAGTAAAAAATCCTGCTTCCAAAAACTCATTTAAAAAATCACAAACAAAAAGACTCCAAAATCCCAACTCATTTCTTTAAATAGAAATGCTTGAATATTCACTTAGCGCAACAACTGGAAATTCCAACATAGAATGCCAAATTTTTTTGACAACTACTTTTTACACAAATTGGCATGATTCTTTGAATTGGGAATCACATTTTATGCTTGATCAAAGCTCAAGTGTATAATCCATTGTTGAAACGAGAATCTTCAAAGGCAAAGAAAAAATTCCATAAAAAACTCAAGTGTTTATGAAAATAAGTGAGTTTATAGGTCAAAAGTGGCAAGAAAACATAGGTTTTATTCTCCAAATTTTAAAATGGGATTATAAAAGTTATTTTTCGCCCACACATGGGTAAGGCGGTAGGACACAATTTTTGACTACGTTAGGTTTGGCCCCATTTCGTCCCTCCCCCCACTGTATATGCCTCCTCCCATAACGTCATGCGGAGGGATACCTTATGTTTGATTAATTTTTGGCTGCTACGACATTGAGGGGGGGGGGGTGTATCGCATATCATGAAACCACCATAGTATGCGATAGTTAGATCGTCACATGGCGATAATACTATCGCCTAATACCAATGGGTGGAAGTACCATCGCCAATGGCGATACTCGTACCGACCTAAGGCGATCGTACTACCTACAAAAGGCGATAGTGCTACCGACAACCGTCGATAGCACTACCGCCCCATAAGAACGGACATGCCCCATTATTTCCCTATAAAAGCCGTTGTCAAACCATTCAAGCACTGATTCTAGTTCCCGGAAACAGGGAACTTTAATATTTTAACTTTTATTTAAACTTATATTTAACGGGAATTTTATAATTTTAGATATTGTACTTTTTGAAACTAAAAATAGAGATAATTTTCGGACTCTTTTTTACAACCCAGAAGTAGCGCCATTTCAGGGGGTAGGACGTTCAACCCCTTACCCATGTATGTTTTGGCTACCTTCGAAATCCCGAGGTTCATTGATTTACCCCCGTTCCCTGATTAACAAATTTCTTTTTCTGAAACTTTTTGTCTCACCATGTTCAAACAGTTAAAAAGTCTGATCATTTGACTAGAGTCTATATTTTGATCTTTAGACCAACGAGAACAAAAAATTTTACAACCGAAATTTTCCTGTCGTTTTGCTTTTGTGTTGTTTTCACTAATCGATTATTCGCATAAAAATTTTCTCTTTTGATTTTTGGAATTTTTTTATTTATGAATTTAAAAAAACTAAGAGTAGCTATTATTGGTGCTGGTGCGAGTGGATTACCTTCTGCAAGGTATATTTTTAATATTAGACACAGAGGCACAAAAAGTGAGCAAAAAATATGGCCATATGTGATACCAATAGTACAGTCATACTTGGGCAAGGGGGGGGGGTACTGTACCCCCCCCCCTAATTCGTCGTATCGGGGGAAAAATTAATGGACCAATTCGTATTTTGGGGCCCAGTACCCCCCTCCTTGCCCATGTATGAGTACAGTGGTAGAAATTCTCTTGGCTCTGACAGTTGCGGGTTCGAATTTAGTCGGGAATCGAAATCCATCGGGTTTGAATTTCACATCATGTTCTCCTGCCCTTTGTTTTCAACAACCCATATGATGAAAAAACTGTTAGTCAACTTATGCTAGAAGAACATGCAAAATTTTTTGGGTTCATGTGGAATTCGAACCCTCGGCCATCAAAGTCACAGAGTGGCATCAATGAACTATTGAGTCATTTTTCTAATATGAATCATGATTATTTTAGACATGCTCTTCTCTATAATATCGAACCAGTCATTTTTGACACTTCTGATGATATTGGTGGACTATGGCGATATAAACCTTACGAAACCGAAGGTATATAAACTTAATCTTTTTTGCCCTGAAAATTATTCTAGAACCCTCTGTCATGAAATCAACTGTTATAAACACATCCAAAGAAATGACTGCATATAGCGATTTTCCACCTCCTGATGATTTCCCAAATTTTATGCATCAGAGTAAAATGTACGAATATTTTCAAATGTACGCCGAAAATTTTGGATTGTTGCCGTATATAAGATTCAAGCATAAAGTGATTGGTGTAGAAAGGGCTGAAAGTTATGAAGAGAATGGAAGATGGAAGGTTACATATTTGGATAGGTGAGTATGTTACGGTTGGCACTAATTCAAGATTGAAGTTAGTAATCAGGCATTCAGTAAACACCATGGTGTCGTGGTAAGGTGTGCTGCCAATGAGTTCGGCAACACCGAAAAAGGCAAGGTTTCGGTTTCTACTTGCGTCCAAAAGAGTTTGCAGAAACCTGTGATCGATCTGAGAATCATATCAGTTACATGACATTCATTAAAAAGACTCCCCCCCCCCCCACTTGATTTCTCCCTATGCCAATATTGGGGAAAGGTGGAGATTGCACGTGTATAAGTGGGTGAGAGACTTTTGCGCACCGACATTTGCGCACAGACATTTGCGCACCGACATTTGCGCACAGACATTTGCGCACCGGACTTTTGCGCACCGGCATTTGCGCACCGGACATTTGTGCACCGGACATTTGTGCACCGACATTTGTGCATCGACATTTGCGCATTTGCACAATAAAGCATGAGCTAACTTTTACACCGGTTTTCTTACAACAGTGTGAACTTGTTTGTAGGCAGAAATTTTATAAAGTTCGGTGCTCAAATGTCCGGTGCGCAAATATCGGTGCGCAAAAGTCTGGTGCGCAAATGTCGGTGCGCAAAAGTCTCTCACCCGTATAAGTGAATATCCAGGCGAAAACTTGCGCTATTTTTCAAATTTTAGTCAAAATATAAAACAAGTCGAAGAATTTGATGGCGTTCTCTTAGCTTGTGGACACCATAGTATCCCTTATATTCCTGATCCTTGGCCGGGTCAAGAAAAATTCCAAGGTAAAATCATCCATGCTCATTCTTATAAAGATCTGGCTGGATATGATGATAAAGTTGTAGCCGTAGTTGGTATAGGAAATTCTGCATGTGACATCGCTGTGGATATTAGTCGAGTGGCTAAACAGGTATTTATAAATTTTAGAAAATCTACATGAGAAAAATTAATTTCTAGGTCTATCTGAGCACTAGAAGAGGAACGTGGCTATTTTTTAGACTACTTAATTATGGGATTCCATTTGATTTGGCTTCAAATTCGAGATTTCAGACGATATTGAGGTCTTATGTACCGCCAAAGGTGTATGCCAAGTGGACAGAATATAAGCTACAAAAATATTTTGATCATGAAAAATATGGTTTGAAGCCAAAACATGGGCCTTTTGGGTAAGGACATGTCAGTCGGACTTTTTAGCTTAAAAAATTAGGATAGGGTAAGGACAGCGGAGTAGAGAAAATGGGGTTCCTAGGGTTGTTGAATGGTGTAGCTAGAGGGATAAAGCAGGTAATTGTCCCCTGAAATCGGCCGAAGACCATCCAAAAAAATCCCCCCTTATGATTTTTTGATGGAAAGTTTTGATGGAATTTTGGGAAAATTACCCTTCTGAAAATAAATCCTAGCTATGCCCTTGGAGTTGTTCCGAGACTATATCAAAAATTTAGTGCCCACACTACTGTAAACGATGAACTGCCCAACCGCCTAGCCTGTGGAAAAGTTATTTTAAAACTCAATGTTTCATCTTTTACCGAAAATGGGATCAAATTTACCGATGGCACAGAAATCAAGCATATAGACAACGTAAGCTTTTCTTCAAGTTTCACAAATTTTTCAATTTTAGGTAATTTTATCAACTGGCTACTCTTTCAACTTTGACATAGTTGAAAAAGGAAATCTTATAAAAGTCGAAGAAAATAAGGTCGAATTATACCAATACATGTATCCTCCTGATTTATGTGAACATAATACTTTGGCTGTCATCGGCCTAGTTCAAGTAAAAAAATTTTTAAATCGATTTCTGAGGAAATTTTAGGGTAACACATTGCCGTTATCAGAAATGCAAGCTAGAGTATACTTTGATGTTTTGTCAGGAAATTCAAAACTTCCATTGAAATTTCAAATGTTGGAGGATATTGAAGCGAAAAGTAGGGCAATGAAAGAAAGATTTGTGGAAAGTAGAAGGCATACTATTCAAGTAAGGGGCTAACCTTCTCAATTCTCCCTTCTCCTCCCCCAATTCCTATCGTAGGTCGGCAAGGGGGAGGGAGTCTCCCCCCCCCCTCCTGACTCACGCACGCATGGACCCAAAATTGAGGGGGGACCAAACATTGACCCCGCTGAACATATGAGATGGTCCATAAAAATTGGGTGCAGAAGACTACCTCAAGCTAAAAAAAGGTCGTTTTTTGGTGGAGGTGGTGGGGGACCATCTCATCGGGGGTCCCTTCCCCCACCTAGCCGACCTATGATCCCTATAACACTTGATATGGGTATGATGTGGGGGGGAGGTAAAAATTTCTGTTAAAATTTGTGCCTACAATTTTAGGTCAATCATGTTGCCTATATGGATGGTCTAGCCGATCTAATCGGATGTAAACCCAAATGGAAAGACTACATTTTGTCAGACCATATGCTAGCCTATAAACTTCTCTTCGGACCCTCTGCCGCCTATACCTATCGCCTCAATGGACCCAAACCTTGGACTGGGGCAAGAAAAGCCATTTTGGAGTTAGATAAACGTGTTTCCAATGGGATGAACCCAAATAGTATGATGACTACTTCAAGAAATATTGAAATTTTCAGCCCAGTATATATCATTTTGGTGTTAGTGTTATTGATATTTTCACATTTTTTGCTTAAAAATTGCTGTTAGAAATCCGGGTAGGGTTGGAGCTTTTAGCCGGGTTGGGTCAGCGCGGATCACTGCAGCCTGGGTATGATCTGAAAGTTCGGGTCAAATCCAACTCGGATTTTCGGGTTACTTTTTAATTATTTTTGTAGCAAAAGTTTGCCTTCGTCCTCCCTTATGTTTTTTCGAAAATTATCCAAAATTTTGGGCAACAAATAAGGGAAATCAATGCAATTTTTCGAGTTTTTAAAAATTCAAAAAATACCCCCCCCCCTTCCTCCATGATTTTTTCACAACGCCGGGCGCGAGAATTTTTTGGAACTAGGAAAGAATGCACCGCCAAATTAAATAATCGCTTCCGTAACAATTTTAATTGATGAAAGTTAATATTTTCTGCAGAAACACCCAGATTTCGTTGTAATAAATAAATTTTAAAATTAACCAACTTTGCACTCAATTATCCCGACGGCACTAGGCGTTTGGTTACGGTTACCGACCATCGGTTACCGGTCAACGATTACCAATCGATTTTTCTTCATCACAAAAAGGTTTTCATAAAAAGTAATATTCTGCAAAGTTGCTTCTCATGATCTAAGGAACAACTTTATAGAACATCACTTTTCATGAAAACTCTTTTGTGAAGC
>JAQGCO010000010.1:0-25839 GCA_034700925.1 Acrobeloides cf. buchneri Gr-Nem-00862
GGCACTAGGAGTTTCTTTTCCGTCGTAACGGCATTTCCGTAACCAAACTCCGTAACGGCATTTCCGTAAGCGTAAGGAAACTCCTAGTGCCGGCGTTTTCAAGGGGTTTCGATGCGCGCCATCAATTTCTCGCATAAAAATACCCCTGAGTAATTTTGGAGAAAAAATTTTTTGAAAAATTTTCGTCAAAAAATTACCAGATGGCGGTTTTTTGGAATACCCTGTATAGCAAAAAATAAAGTACCGAAATTTCGGATCTTCGCCTGATCAAGTCATTCAATTCTCGCTTCAAATCTGTATCTTTTGCTATAGACATGTTGGCAGTGTAAAATCTTCCTGAACTGATAAAAACGTTTCAAAATTCAAGCATAGAAAGATATAAAATCGGATAAAACAATCGAAGAAGCAAAAAATCATATAAAACTTTATTTTAACTCGATAACAGAGAAAATAATAGAAAAAATACAACTTGAATCCAATATTGGGTTGTTCCAAAAGTTTTTACACTTCACTTTTCACTTTTTTCAATTGAAAAAAGTGTAAAAACTTTTCAGGAATATAGTTTTTAATATCGGAGAATACGTTTTTACAATTCCGGACTGAAAAATATCGAGAAATATAATTTCTGAAAACCCGTATGATGGTCCCTACTAATAAAAGATCACACTCTTTTATGCTATTTTGGTGAGCTTATCTTTTTGTGTAGTATAGAACAATTTTTTCAAACAACTGACCATCCTTTGCTACTGAGATAATATAAATAAAAAAAAGTACACAAATATAATTATAATACAATACAATAATCAAATACATTTATCACCCAAGTTCAAAGTAAGCTTCTCGAGTTCTTGAATAACTTTATCCATCGCCTTGAAACGCTGTGCATCCAGACCACAAGAACCGGCGCCTTTGGCGTCCACGCGTACCAACGTCTCGTTCATTTGGTCAATTTTCAAGGCTACACTTTCATTGAGTATAATTTCAACCAACAAGCGGACCACCTCGTCTTTTGGGATTTTGAGTTCTTGGGCCAAGTAGCCCAGTTTGATGCGGGTATATGGTCGGATTATTCTGAGCAGTACCTGAATAAGTGATATTAAAGATGTTGAAAAATACTGTTTTCGAGGAAAAATCGAAAAAAAATTGAGTGTTTTTTTGGCTATTTTTAGGGTTTTTTGACCAAAAAACACCTAAAAATGGCCAAAAATTTTGGCCATGTTTCACACGCAAAAAATTTTTGGGTGTTTTTTTGGCATCTTTTGGTGTTTTTTTTAAAAATTTTTTATCATAAACATAACGATTTTTTGACAAATAACATTTTTATATTACATTTCGGATCCATACAGCGATTTTTGGGTACTTGCAATGCTGTCCTTTCTATTCAAAAATTTTCGTGCTAATACAATTCTCTGCTCGACAACTGACCTGAGTTCGAATATTACTCAACAGCTCTTCAATATGCTCCCGGATAAACGGATCACTCATCACCGACTCCCGATGGCGCTCCAAAATCTTCTCAAATTCCCCAATATCATTATTCTGGTAGGCACTGACCAACTGGGTCATCGTCACAATTTCCGGATCGTTTTTAAATGGCTTTGTTTCCTGGGAATCAAACGGGTTGATGTCCGACTTCATGAGCATATTGGCCAAGACCAGGTATTTCAAGCATAGAATCCGGCGAAGTGAGCCACTTTCGTCGTAATTTTTGAAGGCTTCGAAAAAGTCGGTATGAGCTTTGTCAAACTGACCGTTGCGCAAGTGCATTTTTCCACCACATTCTGAAAATATGGAAATAAATTTTCAGCTCCAACATGATTCGAGATTCCTATATACAGTCAAAAACTCAGTTTTGAACTAAAAATTTGAGAACATAAATCATTTGGTGCCACCCCATTTACCACAACGTTATTATGAAATTTGCATGATGCGAATTTCACAAAGGAATAACGGTGGGACAAATCAAAAAATGACCTCGAATAGTTCCCATAATCAATGGATGTGGAATAGCACTCTTGACATGAATCGATTGTTCGTATAATTTTTGGAGGGCCTTATTATTTTTCTGCTCAGTGTACATCTGAATTTCTAACGCATAGATTTCCAACAGCTGAGTACCTTTCTTTTGATCTTCTTCACCTTGTTCGTTCTAAAAATGGCTAGCATAAACAAGGACAGTAGAAGCTCCGAAATTTCGGAGGGGGCACAGGTCTAAAAATTTTGAAAAATCATAGGCCCCCAGTGGCGTAGCTAGAGAGAGATCCAAAAAAATTTCAAAAATTTGGACAAAAACATAAGGGGTTAGGAAAATTTTTCGATTTCGGTGGGAGCTCAATGTTCCCAACGCAGTTACGGCCCTGAGAATAACCATTTTTTAGCACTTTCTAGTACCTTGCATGAATTTCGCAATTGACGCAAAACTTTCTCCAACTTTCCAAATTCTCGCTGGTCGAAATACAACTTGCCCAATTTGGTATTCGTTTTGAACCATAAACGTTCATTTTTAGCATCCTAAAATGTGGAAATTTTTTTTGGCTCTTAAATCAACAAAATCCACTATAGTCCATTTTAGCCCCAACTATAAAAAAGCTGGACCCAAAATTCAAAATCAGAAGTTAGCATTCCGTCTGATCTGGCAAGTTAAGCAACATTGGATCCTCAGGTTCGATTTCCACTAGGGTAAAACTTTTGAAGTTCAAAAAATTCTTTTAAAAACAATGGAGCAAAAAATTTTTGCTCCATTGTTTGTATAAAAAGTTTTTTTGTAGATGTAAATCAAAATTTTTGCCCTAGTGGAATCGAACCTGCGGACACAGCGTTGCTTAACTTGCCAGATCGAACGGGATGTCGACTTCGGTTTTTGAATTTTGAGTCCAGCTTTTTTTATAGTTAGAGATAAAACGGAATATAACCTTGAGGCAATCCAAAGTGATTTGGTAAAACTGCTGCAAAAGATCCATTTGCTTTGAAGTGGAGACATAGTCCAAAATTGAATTTATCGACTTCTCAGCGTAATTTTTAGTCACAGCGGATTTGATATAGGTCAACAAGCGGCGATAATACTCCAACATAGTGTCATAGCTTTCCATATTAAAAGTGATTTTGACCATCTGTTTCAGCGCCTTGAAACCCCAGTCGCCTTTTTCCGTTTCCAATTCGAGCACTCTTTCAAAACCTTGAAGTGCTCCCATCAAATCACCATCCGATTTCATTCCCTTAGCAGCATAATATTGATTTTCCAAGTGCACATCCGGTTCACTTCCAGAATCATCGGAATACTCCTGCAAAAATGGTTGAAAAAATAAAAAAAGGGGGAAATTACCAATCCATAATCTTCATCATCCATGTCCGACATTTTATTATGCGAGTGCAAATATGAGAATCTTTAGCAAGGCTTTCTAAAAATCTTTTTGTAAAAAATGGCAATAGTGCAAATTTCTAGCACTGGTCAAAAATAGTGCCAAAAGTGTGAAAAACTTGACGCTATTCGATCAGGGTATAAGGAAACCCTTATGAAATTCGAATACAGTTAACTCTCGATTTAGTGACACCCCCCAGGGAGTGATCACTAAATCGAATTGTAGGGAGGGTAAGATTGCAAAATTCATCAAAAATTGAAAAATTTTAACGAATTTCACGAGGTAGGGTGTCACTAAATCGAGTTTGACTATACTTATACTTTTGCAACGCATCCCTGCGTGGTCGCGTTGGCGGAAAAATTCTCGGGAGGAGTCAATAAATCGAGAGTTGACTGTAACATCAACTGTTTCCAGTGGTAACGCAATGGAAACGATGGAATATCTCAGAAAGAACAAAGAAACAAATGGTCACACGAATATGAAAATTTAACGCCTTATGAGTCTAGTACCGAGACCGAGAGATCGAACTTTTTAGGGCTCCCTTCACTGGGAATCGGTTTTGACCGGATTTCAACACAACTTTCAAATGAAAAATTCGGTACTACTAAACATTAGCAACCGTAAATGACGTGGGCATTTTTTCGAAAAAAATTCTCTTAAAATGAAAAAATCGTCAAAAATGAGGTTTAGGCCAAGTTTTTAGATAATATCAGGTCAATATATTTTTTCAAGCTTCGGGAGTGCATTTTTTGGATTCCCCGCATCGAAAAACCCCTATAGGGTGATTTTCAGAAAATTTTAAGAGAATTTTTTTTCGAAAAAATGCCCACTTGCTAATGTTTAGTAGTACCAAAAATTCGATTTCATATTTTTTCAACAATTTCTCAACTTTTGAGCCCTACTGTATAAAATTAAAAACTTTTTCCACTAATAGAATTTTCGATAACGAAATTTCACATGCAATTTGTTTCAAACATTGAAAATTTTCGCCAGAAAATTGAAATTTCCGCTCATACTTTGGCCTAGTCATTATTTTTTAAATTTCCGCCATTTGTTTCTCCTTGAATCATGTGAATGCCAATGCCAAACACGTTTTTGGCGAAACATGTCCGAAAATATTCACCGATTGGAATGTAAAATAAAGTTTTTGTTGCTCATTTAAAAAAGAGAAAATATATTTCCTCTTTTGTTAATAAAAATTTATTTTTCAAATAAGAGATAGGAAGAAATTTTCTATAAAAAATTTCACTCCTAAAATAATGTCTTCTGGACCACCGCCAAATGTTGCTATCGATTTAGATTTGGTAAGAGACTTTATAGTCAAACAAAAGGGTTGAGTCATACACGGATAGAGGGTCGTAATTACGACCACCAGGCGCCACAAGGGCCCAAAAACTGAGGAGGGGAGGGGGTGTAGCGATGGCCCGAAAAATGGGCACTATTACTTTTTTCTCCTTTATTTTCCCTCTTACTTTTTTCCTGGATTTTACACAAATTTCAAAGTAAAAAAGTAATAGGGGAAAAAAGTAAGAGGAAAAAACCAAAAAGGGGAAAAAACTAATAGTGCCGAAAAATGGGTGGGACGAGGGGGGTGGGTTTGTGAAAAAATCGTCAAAAAAACGGATATTTTTGCTCAAAAATGCCATTTTTGGTCAACAGACCACCCCCCCCCTCGCGGGGGCCGAAAAGCAAAAATTTCCGGCGCCGTGCGAGGGGGTTTTACGGCCCCCTTATCATCTATGGTTTGGGTTGTCCCAAAAGTTGTTACACTCCATTTTTCACTTCAAAAAAGTGAAGTGAACGAGCCATTGGAAACCCAATAAAATCCAATTTAAGCTCGAAAAAGAGATTGAAGCAAATGAACAATCGCGTAAGCAACAAACTTATACTGACTTGAGTGGAAATATTGCTGGTGTAACACCTCCAACTAGAACTAGAAGTCAAAATTTTGACCCATCTGCTGATCCAGATGCCGAGTTTGATACTTTGGATGAGCCTGTTTGGGATACTATTGTAAATTTTCTGACAAATTTCTGGAATTTTTTCTAAATTGTTTATTTTAGAGACGTGATCTTCGTTTAGTTGGTGCAAAATTTGCAAGAGTCTTGAAGCCGGATCAGAATAAGCAACTTTTACGTGATTGGGATTTATGGGGGCCTTTGTTCATCTGTGTTCTACTATCATTGTAATATTTTTTAATATCAGGGGGAGGCAACAGTTCGGAGAAAAACGTCCAAAAGTTCGGGGACAACCGACAAAAATTCGGGGACACTACCACTGTCTGATTTTGCGTTTTTCGGTGTATTTTTTTTGAAAAGGTCTCCCTCCCTCATTCTTAGGGTCTGGCTACGTCACTGGCCCCTTAAAGCTTATTTTATTTCTTAGGCTACTGCAAGGCGGAGTGGGTGGACCTCATTTTACTGAAGTTTTCTCGATTACTTTCTTTGGCTCATGTATTGTTACAGCTAATACTAAATTACTTGGAGGAACTATGTAAATCTGTAAAAGTTCAATAAAATTATTTTTTTGCAATTTTAGTTCCATTTTCCAATCAATTTGTGTCTTGGGATATTGCCTTTTACCGCTTGCTGTAGCTGCCGTTGGTTGTAAATTTGTTGCATTTAGCAGTAGTCCTTCTATAAAGCTGACAATAAAATTAGTTATCACAGCGGTTGGTTTCGGATGGGCAATTTTTGGTGAGTTTTTTGGACAAATTTTGGTGAAAGTTTTTTGGTGTTTTTATTTAATAAATAAAAAATTTTGAAGCTACTGCACTTTAAGGTAGTACTTACAGGATCGTAAGTCGAAGTTAGAAAAAAGCCAGAATTTTATTTTTTTCATAAAAATGATGTTCTACAAAGTTGTTTGCCGTTATCTCAGGAATTTAATGAACCGGATTTAAATTGACCGAGATATGAAAACGAAAAAATATGGGAAAAACACATTTAAGTCCATATCTCGGTCAATTTAAATCCGATTGGGCTGCTACTTAGCGTTGAATTCCTGAGATCACGGTGAACAACTTTGTAGAACATCACTTTTTACGAAAAAATTTAAAATTCTGGCATTTTTCTTCGACTTGCGATCCTGTAAGTGACTACCTTAAAGTACACTAGCTCCAAAATTTTAGAAACGTTATTTTTTAGCTTCAATGGGTTTCTTAGCTGGTTCTCAACCTGAAAAACGCCGTCTTTTGATAATTTACCCTGTAGTCTTGTTTTATTTTGTAGTTAGTTGGCTTACCTTATCTTACGCTTCATAAATTTATATGTTATTGGTTTGACCGAAAAGTTCGCACACTTCAATTTTTTCTTGAAAAATGTAATGAAGTAGTGGTACTCAAAGTTAAAAAACATGACAAGACTTGTCATCGGTCTCAAATATGCGAATTTATATCGTGACCAAAATTATAACAATTATATCTTGACCAAAATTCGCATATTTAAGGCTGGTAAAGAGGATTTTTTGTCATTTCTTTTAACTTTGAGCATAATTAAAGTGGAGTATGATAACTTTTCGATCAGCTCAATATAATTTTGTCACATGGATTTTCGTATAAATAAGCTATCTAGTTTTCGAGATACTACACAATATGCGGAGTGGCTACACACGTAATAAATTTGCCTAGAAATAATCCCTCTGAGGTAAAACATGCGGGGAATTTGACATTTTCGAAGCAAAAAACGCGCCCTGATTCAGGGAAGGCTGTGTATTGAAGCGAAAAATCGCATTTTTGAGACTTTTCGTTTCAATACACAGGCCTTCCCTGAATCAGGGAAGCATTTTTTGCTTCGTAAATGTCAAATTCAGATTTTTCACTTGTTTAACCCCTAGAGGTGTCATTTTCAGAAAAAAATTTCGAAAATTTTTTCACTTGGGTCCCTATTGTGTAGTAGCTCCCTAGTTTTTTCAAAAGATAATTTTATCCATATGTGACCTTTTTTTATATACGGGTAATATTTTTAATATCATTTTTTAAAACTTCTTGATGTGATGTTTTGAGGGCTCTAGCGTTATTGAAACGAAAACTTTTCAAATTTTCTACAGGGTGAGCCAAAAAATCGTACTTTTGCGTTTTTTAGTGAAAATTTTTCAAAAATCACCTATAACGGATATTTTCATTCGATAAACCGATTGCATGCATCGAAAACCCTTGAAAACGCTTCCCAGATCGTGAAATATCAAATTGTCGTATTTTCAAGTATTACAGAAGATTATTGAAATTGCTTTTTTGCAAAACAAATCAATAAAAATTTATAAAAATCATAGTCTCAAGGTTTTTCGATGCGTGCAATTGATTTCTCACATGAAAATACCCCTTATAGGTGATTTTTTTTAAAACTTTTTTGAAAATTTTCGCCAAAAAACGCAAAAGTACGGTTTTTAGATTATCTTGTATTAAAAATTCAGGAGCTATTACGCCTGGGGCGCACTTAACAGTAATGGTTAAAAGACTTGGGCTTGCTTCATCGTGATAGAAGATGCCGATGAGATGAAATTAAGAAAAGAAGATGGAAAACTTAATTGGATGTGTTTTAATTCAGCATTTTTATTCCTGTTAAGTGCGCCCTCCAGGCGTAGTAGCTTCAAAATTCGTTTTGCCCGTTTCGAAAAATCCTAGAGCCGTTTTGAGAATTTTGTATGTTAAATTTGGGCCATAAATTCTATCTATTTTCACTTTTGTAATTTTTAAGGTGGTTATTTATTTTATTGAATAAAAAAACTTTTTGTATAGCTTGAAAAAAAATAAAATGAAACAATTCTTGGTCATATCCAAGTAAACTATTGTGAAATTTTTTAAGATGAAATTTTTTAAGATTTTTTCGTTGTGAAAGTTCCGCTTTTTTTGTTGTGGAAGTTCCGTTGTGGAAATTCCGTTGTGGAAGTTCCTAGAGCCCCTGAGACAGAACTTTTTTGTCGACATTACACTTTTTGCGACCAAAAATTTGTCATTTTCGGAGGGGTTTTCTGCTTTAAAACGGCAATTTTTAGCCAAAAATTCTCAGAAATGTCAATTTTGGTAAAAAATTGAAAATTTTTTGGGGTCGGCCCCAGAAAAATTTCACTAAAATTGACATTTCTGAGAATTTTTGGCTAAAAAATGTCGTTTTAAAGCAGAAAACCCTCCGCAAATGACAAATTTTTGGTCGCAAAAGTGCAATGTCGCCAAAAAAAGCTTTCTCTCAGGAATGTTAACTGTTGCATCCATCGTCGGAAATATGTAACCGGTTTTTTTCAGTTAAAAATTTCCATTTAGTCCCTCAAGATGGCACCAAAAAAGCCTCCACCAGTACCCAAATCTCTTCTCCACGATGACTACATGGATAATGAACTTTATGATGGTGAAAGGAGAAAAATGGCGGTAGATATAGACGAAGAAATGGACGAAGACGAAATCGATCAGCTTATTATAGCCGCACAGTCTCGGTCGAATAGCCGGAAAGCAAAAGCGCCTGTAGCAGTGCCATTAAAAGCTAGGAAATTTGTCAAAGCGCTGGGTATTCCAGTGAGTGGAGCGAGGTTTATACCGAAACCGAGAGAGGTTGTGGCATATGATGAGCCTGAGGTTTTTGATGATATCGCAGAGGTGGAACCGGTTATTAAGGTAGAGAAATTCGAACTTTAGTCGAAATTTGCATAATGCAAAAAATCATTTTTCACCCAAAATAGCTACTTTTGCACCAAAAATGCTTTTTTTGCCAAAAATGGCATTTTTAGTCATTTTTTAAACTAAAAAATACAATTTTTTTTGTAAAAAAGGTGTTTTCCGATTTCGAAAAATTTTTTATCCTCCTCAATCTTCCTCTTTTTAGAGAACTCTCGTTGGAAGAAGTGTCATTGTAACTTCCCGTGACGATCTTCCACCTCTACCTCCCCTCCAAAAACGACTTTCTCTAGCACAACCTATACGGTAATTTTCCCACTTTTTTCATGTTTAAATTTTTCTTTTTTAGACAATCGAGCATTGGCCTACGCCTCCAAAGACCAAGCTTCAAGAAAAACCCTTTCCAAAATAATCGCTTCAATGCGGGAAGAGGAGGCCGTGGACTTGGCAGAAGTGGACTTGGCGGAAATAGACCTGGCGGAAATAGACCCAAAGGAAAGCTATCAGCCGAGGAGTTGGATAGAGAGCTAGATAGTTATATGAAAGGCTCTTCGGGTACTAACAAATCAAAGATAAATGTGTCAGCAGACGATTTGGATCAGGATCTTGAGGGCTATATGCAAGGTGGTAGTGGTTCCGGGAAACATCCTCGTGTCAATGTTGCTTAATAAGTACCATATACTGTATTTATATTTGTTTATGTCAGTATTTGTTTTCATGTTAAGTATACTTTTTATTTGATTATGGTATTTTTACTCTTTTTTGTGATATATTGATATATACGAATCTAATTTTATACTTAAACTCTGTGTCATGGCGAGGTTCAAAAAGCGGCACTTATGCACTTTAACTTCCCTCTCCCACGGCCGTGGGGAGGGGGGTTAAAGTGCACAAAATTTATGCACTTTGCCTCCCCCAAACCAGTGCACTTTGCCCCTCCCCCAACCAAAGAACAGTAAATATGCAAATTTCAAGTGCAGAAACTTAAAACTATTATTTTTCTACTTTTTGCCGTGTTGTTTTTTAAACCATATTTCATCTCTTAATTCTATTTTTAGGACGCCGGATTTCTGAACAAGTCTGGACTTATGGTGCCGTAGAAAAGGAGGTGATGGATGTTTTATGGTCGAAGTTAAAGACGAAAGCGTAACATTTTACACTTTATTTATATTTCCGCACTTATATTTCCGAAATTAGCATATTTACTGTTTTTTGGTTTGGGGAGAGGCAAAGTGCATAAATTTTGTACACTTTAACCCCCCCCCCCCATGGCCGTGGGGAGGGGGAATTAAAGTGCATAAGTGCCCAAAAAGCTGGAAGCACATGGCCGAATGGGTAGGCCGCTGGCAATTCATGGGTACGAGTTCGGATGAGGGGACCCAAACCAAAAAGGTTTTTATACTCGTTTGAAACCCGCAAAAAATTTCAACAAAAAAACGTCTCCCCGCATAGAAAGGACCCTCAGCACTATGCACATTCAGCTTGATGGAATCTCGCCTTTAGTTTATTTTTTTGTATTTCATTTTTGTTAAAATCAATAATAAATTATTAAACCCTGTTTTTGAAATTACCGAATTGCCGTTTTGACGGAGTTGAGCCAAATAGTGTCGATAAACACGATTTTATTAAAAGTACTAGGGGCCGAGCTAACGCGCTTGCAGTTTCTCCAAGCGGTACGTAACCTACATAAAAGTTGAATTTTTTATTTTTTTGAAATTTTTACACATGTGTAAATTTACGAAGTTTAAAAAACTTTCCAATTCGATCCTTTTCTGTGGTCCAAATTCAAAAATTCCTTCAAATTCATTTTCCCCATACCCGAAACCTCCGGGTAGAAAAAATCAGCTGATTTGAAGAATTTTTTGAAAATTCGATTTTCTTCTGTCAAAAAAATCACATTAAAATGACTTGTATAAAATTCTGGGAGGGGTGAGCATATATACACTGCTCCACATAATTATACAGGGTGTCTCAAAATAGAGGGAGCACCTGGAAATTTTTACGCATGTTTTTCTTTTTTAAAGCGTCTCTTATCACTTTTTAAGTTAAAAAATGGCACCAGAGACAGAAGAAAGAGTTATGGAAAGAGTCCAAAAGCCAAAAAGTGTGGTATGGGCAACAATCACAAGCAAAGAAAAAACTCCATTGGTGTTTGTAGAACAAGGAGTCAAGATTGATCGATATGTGTACATGGAAATACTGGAAGATCACCTCATCCCTTGGACAAGTGAACATTTTGATGATGCAGATTGGTGTTTTCAACAAGATTCGGCGCCTGGGCACAAGGAAACGCAAGAGTGGTTGTATGAAGAGTGTCCTGATTTCATTTCAAGAGACGAATGGCTTTCGAATTTACCAGATTTGAACCCGATGGATTATTCTGTGTGTAGTATTCTTGAAGAAAAAGCCTGCACTAAACCACACTATAATTTTGAATCTTTGAAACGATCATTGACCAAAGCCTGGAATGAGATTATGAAAAAATTTTCTGATGGTCCTTTAAGGGATCTGAAAAATTTTTTCTTGAAATTTAAAAAAATCTTCGGATCGATGTGAATTTCTTAAAATTCTGACTTGTTTTTTAAACATTTTCTTCAATTTGAATAAACAATAATTAGTCATGCTCATTTCCCAAAATTTCCACCACAATTTTGAGGTTTACGACTCTGTGTTGCCGGCTGGCCTCCCCCGCAACTCGTTTGTTTTATTTTCCCAATCAAACGGTCCAGGAGCGACTTCTGATTTTCCAACATGTTTCGAAAAAAAGAAGACAGAAAACTCCTTCACTATAAATGCTGGGGTCGGTTAGCGATCGAGCCGACCCGATCGAACGTCGATCTAATGGCCTCAATTTTGTTAAACGATGCGTGTTTTTTACCGCCTAAAGAACAAAATGCCAATTATTGGCTGTGTGTTTCTGGTGTTATTGCTGTGTCCGTTACGCATCGCATACAAACAAATGAGAAAATTGGAAAAAAGCAGCATAGAAATGTTCGTAGATTTTCGGACATGCCCAGTTTTTGAGACTGGGAAAATATTTATAAAATTTCATATGTGTTGAACATATTTATGCAAATGAACAGGTGCGCACTTGTGTTTTCGAATGTTGCAAAACCGTGCATGTCACAACAAAATTTCTTTTGTCCAAAAATTTTTTTTGAAAATTTATGAACTTGTTTATATAAAAATTTTATAGCTTTCTAGAAAGTTGTTAAGAAATTTGACCACCAAATATTTTGTAGTCGAGTAGTGGGTAGTCAATCGTTCTGTAAGATAATAAAATAACTTGCGGGCATGTCGTAAAATTTAAGGTTTGTCATGCGCATAAAATAATGTTATTATGTCGAGACGGGGATTGATTTTGAAAATTCAGAAAGTATAGGTAGTAACAAAAAAAAGCAAAAAATATGTTTTTGAAACTCATCAAATGACGGTAAAAATTTTTTATATGCCAAAATGGTAAGATGATAAGAGGCTTAGATCAGGTCTCCCCTTTTTATTTTGTTGAACTTTTTTTTTGTTCAGGTGCACAGGGGGACTGTCTCCCACACCGAGTGCCAAAATACGGCATTTTTGGCGCTCGGCGCCACGGTGGGGGACTTTTACGCCTTTACATATGCGCAACAACAGTTGCGCACCCGACTTTTGAGCACCCACTTTTTGCGCTCCAACATATGCACCCCACATTTGCGCTCCGACATTTACGCTCCTACATATGCGCGCTAATATTTGCGCACCCGAATTGTGCGTCCTTTTCCGTTTTTAAAATTTTCGATCTTTTTTTGAAAGATATTTTACAAGCCAGGTGAGCAAATGTTGGGGCGCAATTATTAGCGCGCATATGTAGGGGCGCAATTATAGAGCGCAACTTTCGGGGCTCAATTATTAGCGCGCATAATGTTGGGGCACAATTTTAGCCTCTAAAATCTGTCGTCCAACAACTGAAGGAATCTGCCAGTGGATCCAAAGATGAAGCACTAGACCGTTTAGTCATTTTTGTAGTTCGAAATAACTTGCCGTTCAGCGTTGTGAGAAGGAAATGAACGAAACGATTCTTACTTTGTGGCGTAACAGACTGTAATAGCAACGATATTTGGTCACTCGCCCCGCCAGAGGCCTGGAAGAAAAGAGAGTTTTCTCAAGACGCAACTTTGGTGGTGGTAACGTCATGGTATGGGTCTCCGTCAGTTCGACTTGCAAGCTCAGCTTGGCGTTTGTGACGAACAAAATGAATTCTCTCGACTATCAGCGAGTCTTGCGACACTGTCTACTTCCGTTTTATCAAAATCGGTTTATTTTTTAGCCTCTAACATGTGTCGTCCAACGACTGAAGGAAATTGTAAGTGGATTCAAAGATGAAGCACTAGACCGTTTAGTCATTTTTGTAATTTGAAATAATTTGCCGTTCAGCGTTGTAAGAAGGAAATAAACGAAATGATTCTTACTTTGAAGGCCTAACAGACTGTAGTAGCAACGATATTGGGTCACTCTTCCCGCCAGAAACAGCGAGCTCTGTTCCGGATTCTCAGAAATTCGAATATGTGCGTGAGGTGGAGGTTCGAAATAAATTGTCGTTTAGCGTTGTGAGAAGGAAATGAACGAAACGATTCTTACTTTGAATACCTAACAGACTGTAATAGCAACATTATTTGGTTACTCTTCCCGCCAGAAATCTGAATTGGAACATTTTGAAAATCTTCCACAACTTGACCGGCGAGGATGCCCTTTCAAATTCTATCAAGAACACGAGTACAAATTCCTTTTGTTATCAACCATCGTCTCTGCATTATTTTCTATTTCGGTTTCGAGTGAACAATTGTTTAGTAAAGCTGGTCGAAAACATGTTGTTCACCAAAACCCTTTTTTGAAAATTTTTTATTCACCAAAAAAGGTCGCAAACATGTCGTATCATGAGACCGAAAAAAGATCGAAAACATGTATCATGAGACCTTTGTCCCCCTACACCTATGACGATGATGATAAAATTCAATTTTCTTTTTTTTACTCCAAGAATGGCCATAAATAAATTTTCCAAAACTTCACAAAAACTTCTTGTTCTTCTTCATAAATCCCATAAAAAGTTTTTATTCTTTGTTTGTCCTCCTCCTTTTCCCACTTTTTCATGACTCATTCTCCGAATTTTATGCTCCTCCTGGCGGCGGAAAACGGTTTGTCTCGTCGCCGCTTGTCGAACACGCGCAATCCGAGTAGTAATTTTATGTACAGTAACTCGTAGAGGAATGACTCCGCCTGATGATTTCTTCTTCTTCTTTCCCACTTTGCCTTTTATTTCATTTCGGTGGCATCGGACAGATAGTCGTAAAAAAATGCGCGCCTCTTTGAGGAGACACGTAATTTCAATCAAACAATCACTCCGAGGTTGTATTCGGCTTCGTGCTTAGGCTATTGTTATGAAAAGGAATGGATAGGGGGATATCAAGTTTTTGTTTCGGGGGAAGTTGTAATTTTGGTGGAAGAGTCTGGGTCAGTTTTGTGCAGGTTTGTCGGTTTTGCGGCGTCTTGTTTTTTTGTTGTCATTGAAGCATATATGAGGTTTGATCATACGTGTACAAACCTCCTCAAAACAACGAATTTTTCAATTTTTGACGAATTTTTCGATTTTTATGGGTTTTCAAATTTTAGAAAATTTATCGAATTTTGATATTTTCAATTTTTGACGAATTTTTCAATTTGTGACAAATTTTGCTTGTTTTGACAAATTTTCCAATTTTTGACAATTTTTTCAGTTTTTATGGATTTTTTCGAATTGCATAAAAGCTGGTGTATTGAAACGAGAATGATGAAATTTGAT
Organism: Acrobeloides cf. buchneri Gr-Nem-00862; assembly: GCA_034700925.1. Lineage (NCBI taxonomy): Eukaryota > Metazoa > Nematoda > Chromadorea > Rhabditida > Cephalobidae > Acrobeloides > Acrobeloides cf. buchneri Gr-Nem-00862. Next base: position 14,777 of record JAQGCO010000010.1, read on the forward strand.
ATATGAAACTTGCCAGTTTAATAGGACCGCGATTTTTTACGGGCCGACCCGGGCCATGGGCCCAGACTTTTTTTTAGCTTATTTTTTAATTTTTTTTAACGAATTTTTTAACCCATTTTTTAATTTTGTAAATTTTTTTAATACTATTTTTTATATTTTTTATGAATTTTTTACAATTTTAACCCATTTTTTATTTTAACCTATTTTTTAAAGAAGTTTTTTTAAATTTTAAACCAATTTTTATTTTTTACAAAAAAATTAAAACTTTTTGCCGGGGCAAAAACTTTTGAGCATAGCTGGGAATCGAGCCTGAGGGAAATTTCCACGAGACGAGCGTCTTCGCCACTCGGTCACGTTGGTTTCTGAATATATGTCATTAAAAGTCGTGACGGGAGTGGACTTAAGATGACGGAAATAGCACAAACAGACAGACACACAGCGCGTTTAATATTTAAGGATTTTTTGCCAAATTCAAAAAAGGATTGCCTCTCTATACATAGGTTGGAGAAAAAGTTGGATAAAGTCCTAATGCCATATTTCTTGACGAAAAAGAAGTTTAAAAAAAGTTGTGGAGACATTAATTTTTGATAAAAAATTTATGGGTCATATAGGAATTGCTTTCTGATATAATTGATATATTTTTTTATGACGATTTTAAAGTGTTGCCTCGTGTTTACATTTCAAGATTTTTTTCTTTGCTTTATCTTTATATTTATCCTAACCCTGATTATCAGGGGTTTCGTGTCAATAACAACAATTGAATTGTTGTATAGGGAATATACCGACGAGAGAGAAACTTCATAACCCATGGTGCAGGAGCAAATGGCACAAAGTTTATCTTGAACGAGGAGGGTTCGATCCCCGTCGGAGTCTAATTGTTTTTGGATCATTTAATAAGTGGTATATATATAAGATTATATTTGGAAATGCTTTTTCCTGGCCCTGATTCAGGAAAAAATTGGGATTTTGAAGCAAAATGGTCATTTTTACTTGAAGCAGGGTCAGGAAAGCATTTCCATGATCCGGAAATGTGCGAAATCGATTCCTCGCATAAAATTCACCCATATGGGATGATTTTTGTGAAGATTTCTGCAATCATGAAACATGCAAAAAGCCCCAGGGAAGCCTGCACCTTTAGTGCATTGGGCGACGATCCTAGCCACTTGGCTATACGGTTTGTTCGTATCCAACTTTTGTTTACATTTTCTTGCCTTGGATACGCCGAGGAAATATGAAAACAAGTCATTGCGTTTGTTATCTTTTCATGTTTTTTCGATCCGAATTTTTTTCAAAAATGACCCTATCAGGGCTAATTTTATGCGAGGAATCGATTGCGCGCATTTCCGAAGCTTGAAAACGCTTCCATGATCTTCATTCAGGAAAATAGATTTGTGTATTGAAGCGAAAATCGAAAATTTTGAAAATTTCTCCCTCAAATTCATATTTCTGGGGGTAATTTCATACGGGGAATCGATTGCGCACATTCCCGAATCTTGATAACGCTTCCTTGACCCTGGTTAAGGGAAATTAATACATGTTCGATTTTCGCTTCAATACACACACTTATTTCCCTGAATCAGGGTCAAGGAAGCATTTTTACGTTTCGGGAATGCGCGCAATCGATTCCTCGCATGAAATTACCCCCAGAAATATGATTTTGGGCGAGTTTCCAAAATTTTCGATTTTCGCTTCATACACACATCTATTTCACTGAATCAGGGTCAAGGAAGCGTTTTCAAGCTTCGGGAATGCGTACAATCGATTCCTCGCATAAAATTAGTCAGAAAGATGATTTTGAGGCACGAAACCCAAAAGTTTTCGATTTTCGCTCCAATACAAAACACTCATTTCTCTGAATCAGGATCAGAGAAGCGTTTTTTCTTTGAAAACGCTTCCCTGATCCTGATTCAGGGAAATGAGACTTTGTATTGAAGCGAAAATCGAAAATTTTGGAAATTTCTCACTCAAAATCATTCCCCAAACATGTACTATTTTTTTTTATTTTTGAAAAAAATTTTCGGGTCGAAAAAACATGAAAAAACAGCCCAAATTCCAGTTTTTTGTTATACACCGTGTAAATAAAAAATTCTAGATATGCCACCAACTGTTCAGAATTCCACGAATGCATTAAAATCTTTAAAAATTTTCTACTACCCAAAAAATTCAAACATCGGCTAATTTCGGCTAGTCGGCTAACCTTGAACAACCTTTGACAAAAAAGAACACACGAATTTTCCTATTCCTATTTCCTAAAACTGAAACTTTTTTCTCTTTGTTCAATTCAACTTTTATTATCCGTGTTCGAGTGGCTCGAAACGTGCCTTGGGTGTTCTTCATTTTCCAACTTGACTGGTGGAAATCGAGAAATTGAGAGATCGCGAGATGATGCTCCACTTCGATTGTTTCTACAGTAATCCAATCTTGTTGTGGAGGAAAATGTATTTTTATACAGTATTATTTTTATTTGTTGATTGTGTTATTGGGAGTTTTAAGAATAATATTAAAGCTCCGGATAAATTGAGATATGTAAGTCTTTGAATTTTAGTATTACAGGGTGGGCCAAAAAAATCAAAAAAATTTTTTTGACATAAATCTTGAATTTTGAGCTGTTGGTAAAAATGAGATACCCTTCTAGAAATTGGCGAATTTTTCGATTTTTTAAAGAATTTTTCAATTTTTGGCGAGTTTTTGGATTTTTGACGAATTTTTCAAAATTTGACAAACTTTTTGATTTTTGAAGAATTTTTCAATTTTTGACAAATTTTTGATTTTTTCTTCGAATTTTTGATTTTGATGAATTTTTCAAAATTTGACAGATTTTGTCAATTTTTAAAGAATTTTTCAATTTTGACGAATTTTTATCTATTTTTTCAAATATTAATTCAAACCTCGAAAAATGGTCGAAAAAAGTTGTTTTATAGTTTTCCCATGGCTCGCCAAAAATTGCCATTTCCTATTGATTTCTAATCAAAAGTAATGTTTACATTTATTTATATATTGAATAATTTCCGGAAAAAAACTTGTTACGGCCATGAGTGATTTTTGGCGTGAGGAGGAAGAAGAAGATGAATCAAAGAGTTGTCGAAGAAAAGTGATGATGACTTTTTGAGGGAGAGGATTTTCGATTTCCTCCGACGATTCATACAAGAAAAAATTGGGCTTCAGAAATTTTTTCTCATCACTAATAAATATGCAAATTTTGGCCAGCTTTTCGGAAAAATGGAAAATTTTAGGGGTGCACAAGTTAAAAAAGTGACAATCTTTGTCACCGAGACCAGAAATATGCGAATTTTGAGCAAGGACATAAATGGTTCAATAAGAAATTGGTGCTAAATTTGTCTCCTTTTTGTCACAATGAACAATTTATGATTGTGCTCAAAATTCGCATATTTCTGGCTGGTGATAAGAAATTTTCAATTTTTGACAAATTTTTCTTGTTTTGATGAATTTTTCGATTTTTGGCAAATTTTAAAATTTTTGACGAATTTTTCAATTTTTGACAAGTTTTTAGATTTTTGACAAATTTTTCAATTTTTGATGAGTTTTTAGATTTATGACGAACTTTTCGATTTTTTGACAAATTCTTTAATTTTTGATGAATTTTTCAATTTTTGACAAGTTTTCAGATTTTTGGCGAATTTTTCGATTTTTGGCTAATTTTTCAATTTTTGATTAATTTTTCAAATTTTGGCGAGTTTTTATATTTGTGACGAATTTTCAATTTGTGACAAATTTTGCTTGCTCAAAATTCGCATATTTCTGGCCGATGACGAGGATTTTCACTTTTTATAACTTGTGCATCCCTAGAAAATTTCATTTTCCCCCCGAAATTGCCCCCTAAATTAAACTTGAAAAATGAAAAATTGAAGAAAAATTTTTAGGGCTGTAGTCCAGAACTGATGCATGTGTCAACATTTCGCCAATTTCCTATAATATGTCGGGAGCAGCCTCCAACGGCTATTGTTGCATACGAGGGAATTTTGGACGCGATGGAGCAATGCAAAGAGCAAATGAGGTTCCAGCCATGGGACTGCACCCAATCAGGGACGATTATACACGATCCGACGATTTTGAAATACGGTAAAATTGAAATAGTAGTAACTCGCTATTTGAATTTGATCTGTGTATTGAAACGAAAATTATTTTTAAAAAAATCAATTTTTAGAATTTTTTGTAAAAAATCGAATTTTTTGCATGAAAAATTTAAACGATTTTGTGTATCGAAGCGAAGGGATTGCCACCATTTGAATTTTATTTTTTATAATAATTTTCGTTTCAATACACAGATCAAATTCAAATGGTGGCAATCCCTTCACTTCAATACACAAACTCGTTTAAATTTTTCATGCAAAAAAATTCGATTTTTTACAAAAAATTCTAAAAATTGAATTTTCTTGGGGAAATCGAATTTTTGTTAAAAATTCTGATTTTGCTCAAAATCGAAAATTTCCCCCAAAAATTCGACTTTGGGACAAATTCGATTTTTTACAAAAAATTGAATTTTTTGAGAATATCAATTTTTGCTCAAAAATTTTTCACAAAAATTCTAAAAATTGAATTCTCTTGGGAAAATCGAAAAATTGAATTTTGCTCAAAATCGAATTTTCGCTCAAAAATTGTATTTTTTCTCAAAATCGAAATTTTGCTCAAAAATCGAATCTTTGCTCAATATCGAATTTTTTTGCTCAAAAATCGAAATTTTTGTTCAAAAATTCTAAAAATTGAATTTTTTGAGAGTATCAAATTTTTGGTCAAAAATTTTTCACAAAAATTCTAAAAATTGAATTTTCTTGGGAAAATCGAATTTTTGTTGAAAATTCTGATTTTTGCTCAAAATCGAATGCTTGCTACAAAAATGATATTTTTTTGTTTTAAATTAACAATTTGATCCTAGCGGGATCGAACCTAGCTGTCTCAACGTTTCTTAACTTGCCAGATCGGACGGTCGCCTTCTCTACCCATGGTGCTATAGTCCGTTTCCGCTCAGAATACAAAAAAGTTCGCTTAACATGGTCAAGTGGCCCGAGGATCGCGCATCATCTGGATTGACTCCAACGTTTCAGGTTCGAGTCCTCCTGGCGGCGATTTCTTTTTCATCATTCAAAATTTTGCATATGGTTATTTTTATGCGAGGAACACGTTGGTGATATTATTTTTTTCACAAAAATTTTAAGAAATATTAATTAAAAGTTATATGCAAATTTTGACGTTTTTGCTTAAAAATTAAAAAAGTTAATATTTCTTAAAGTTTTTATGAAAAAATAATACCATCATCATGTTCCTCGCATAAAAATACCCATATGCAAAATTTCTGATCAATTTTGAATGATGAAAAAGAAATTGCCGCTAGGTGGACTCGAACCCGAGACCTCTAAGTCAATCCAGATGATGCGTGCGCCTTCGACCACCTGGCCATGTGAACTTTTTTAGGCGGAAACGGACTATATGTAGTTATCCTTTTAATTTCCTCATGAAACTAGTTATAAACCAATTTTTTTAACAAAAAATTTTAGGGTACAAAGAATCAGCCTACCTCCTAGCCATGTCTTCAGCCGGAGCCGCTTGGGGAATAGCCACCGCGTGTGCACAAGGCTGGATCGATGAGTGCCGATGTGCACCGCGGGTAGTTCCCAACCCCAAAAATCCACATACTTCCGACTGGGACTGGGGTGGCTGCTCGGACTTGGTCAAATATGGCATAGAGACCTCGAGGAAACTTTTAACTAGAGCTGGTCCAAGGCAGTTTATTTTGAAGAAAATTGAAAAGCATAATTTGAAAGCTGGGAGATTGGTAAGAAATTATTTTTTAGGTGATCCTGATTCTCAGGGTTTTCGTGTCAAAAACTTGATTTGCAGAGTTTTCGTGTCAAACACCTGGAGGAGAAGGGGGAGGAGCCCCCTTTCGTGCCAAACACCTGATTTTCAGGGTTTTCGTGTCAATGGCAAGAAAATTTAATTTTCTGGTTAAACATGGATTTTTAGGCGGTGAAGAAGACTTCTGCGACATCATGCAAATGTCATGGTGTGAGTGGAAGTTGTCAGAGCAAGGTTTGTTGGAAGAAAGTTTCCGACCTTGGTGCCATAACGAAACATTTGACGGATAAATACAAAAAGGCGAAACAAGTCCAATCACATAGTGAAATTGAGAAGTCTAGAAATTCAGAATTGGTATGTCATTCAGGAAAACAGGACAGGAAAAAATTCAAAAATTCAAAATTATGCATGTGCAAAATTTTTGAGCGCTTTTTATTTTCTCAACCGAGTGGGGTTCGAACCAGGGACCTATAAGCAGATTTCATGGTCTAGCGGATAGTGAACTAGCAATAAAATTCAAATTTTTATATTTCTATGGCAATATGGATGTCGTTGAAAAGTGTTTGACTATACTGAACATTATAGTGATACTAATTTTTGGATTAGTATACATGTGCCCACTCCAAGGGATGCGCATCAAAATGCATAATGGTTAAAATACATAATGGGCTTAAACCTCAGGCTTAGGCCTTAGGCTTAGATCTTAGGCTTAGGTCTCAGGCCTTAGGCTAGGCCTTAGGCCTAGGCTTAGACCTTGGGTCTTAGGCATGGGCTTCTTACCATTATGCATTATGAAATTATGCATTATAATATACATACCTCCCAAGGGCCCAAAAAAGTTTAAAAAATCCTAAGGGTCCTCCCTTATGTTTTTGACCAAAATTTTTTTGGGTTCTTGTACTCCCTCCTCCTATGACAAAATCCTGGGTACGGTTTTTATCATGGGGGGGGGGGTACAAAATTCCAAAAAAATTTTTTGGTCCTAGGTACGGATAAGTATGTAAAATGTTAAATTTTTTACAGATCTACCTCGAACCAAGCCCAGAAGTCTGCTCCCAATACCAGTACAACCCCTTACATAGACGATCCTTACCTAGAGTATGTAATTGGAGAAACGAAACTCATTCGCTAGGTGATTGTGATCATTTGTGTTGTGGAAGAGGATACAATGTAAGTTACATGGCACGATGAATGTTGGCTATAAGTCTAACAAGGAAAGAGAAAGATCTGTCAGAACAAAAATTTTCGATGAAACCAAGTGTAAAAGAAAGAGAACAACATCAATATGAATAAAAAGTATTAAAAAACGTGCTGGTAGGCCTGATTCGAAGAGATAAAAAATCCAAAATATATGATATAAAAATACTGGGACGCATCCGGGACTCTAACCCGGCACCATTAACCCAATGGCCAACAACACAACCACCGCTCAATCTCAACTTGATTTTGCTGTGAGTAAACTTTTGCTATATCAAAAACGCAGTATAAACAAGTTTTCTGCTTTACGCAGTGAATAAGGCCTACCGGCACTTTTTTGTTATTTCGGCCTTAGGTAAGATTGATGTTGTACTCGTTCTTTTACACTTGGTTTCGTTGACAATTTTTTCTGACAGATCTTACTCTTTCCTTGTAAGCCAAGCTTAAGAATAAGCCTATGATTAAGCCTAAACCTAAGACTAAGTCTAAATCTAAGACTAAGCTTAAGACTAAGCCTAAACCTAAGCCTAAACCTAAAACTAACAAGGAATGCTCAACTTAGGAAGCGCGGATCAAGAGGCCTAGTGGGTTTGAAAGTACTCGGCCTGAAAACAATTATGGCATATGTTTTGGATCCGAACCAAAAGAAAAATTTTTGGCTACGGAGCGTTTAAGGTTTTTCCTTTGTAACAAGGTCTAACTTTGTTTGAATATAAATTAAGCCTCTGTGGTACAGTGGCGTAGCCGTCGGCCTTTTACCACAATGGAGAGAGGTTCGACTCCTAGCTCCAGCAAAAGTTTTTGCGGAAGATTTTAAGCCAAAAAATTTTCTTTTGGTCCGGATCCGAAACATATGTCATAATTGTTTTCAACCGAGTACTTTCAAATCCACTAGGCCTCTTGTCAAGATCCACGCTTCTTCTGTTGAGCATTCCTTGTAAGTCTAAATCTAAGCCAAAAACTAAGCCTAAGCATGAGCCAAGTCTAAGATTAAGCCTAAACCTAAGCCTAAGTCAAAAACTAAGCATAAGCGAAGCCTAGGACTAAGCCTAAACCTAAGCCAAAAACTAAGCCTAAGCATAAGCCAAGCCTAAGAATAAACCTAAGACTAAGCCTAAGACTAAGTCTAAATCTAAGCCTAAACCTAAGTCAAAAACTAAACCTAAGCATAAGCCAAGCCATAGCCTAAGAATAAGCCTAAGCCAAAACCTAAGCCTAAGCCAATCCTAAGTCATTTATCATCTAACCATTAAAATAACTCATATTATCAAATTTATTTATTGATAAGTTCAAAAATTGTGCCAAACTCAATTTACTCTCTAATTTCGATTTTCTTGATTGATCCAGAGACAAAATTTTATGCAAATTTCGAATTTTTTAACAAAAAAAAATTTAGGTAACCCACGAAGTAATCTCGTATAAATGTGATTGTAAATTTGTATGGTGCTGTAAATTGGAATGCAATGAGTGTTTGCAGCATCGCTGGGTTTCTACTTGTAACATATGAATTTGGATTATTTGGATAAAAAAATATTTAGGTAATTTGAGATTTTATGCAAATTTTGTGTGATATGTTTTTTTGTTGTTATTTACTGTACTTTGATATATGATTTATGTATAGTTATGGCATAATTTATGGTCAAAAATAAAATTATTATACTAAGGCCGGCCGCAAGTTGTCGTACCACCGCATGAAGCCGCAAGTTGTCGTACTTTTGTCGTACTTTTTCATTCAAAATGCACTAAAAAGTACGACTCGAGACCGCAAGTTGTCGTACTTTTTGTCGTACCACGGTACGACAGAAAGGTACAACGGTACGACACCAAAGTACGACGACAACTTGCGGCCGGCCTAATTAATACAGTCAAGCCTCCATATAACGACATTCTAGGGAGGGGTCGTTATATCGAATCGAACGGAGGGAGGGGTTCGTTATATCGAATTTTTCTAGAAGAATACAGGGTGGGCCAAAAAAGTGGATTTTTGTGATCTTTTGGGACCCGAAAATTTATTTTTCTAAGGGTAATTTTATGTTTTTAGGGGTAATTTTATGCGGGGAATCGATTGCGCGAATTCCCGAACTCTGAAAATGCTTCCTTGGACCTGATTCAGAGAAAAAATTGAGTTTTTGAAAATGCAAAAAACGACAATTTTCGCTTCAAAAACCCAATTTTTCCCTGAATCAGGGTCAGAAAAGCATTTTCAAGGTTCGAGGATACGCGCAATCGATTCCCCACATAAAATTACCCCTAGAGGGGTCATTTTTAGAACAATACATTTTCGGGTCCCAAAAGATCACAAAAATCCACTTTTTTTGGCCCACTCTGCACATTACATTCGTTATAAATGAAATAAAAAGGATCAAAATCAGGGGTGCCAAGTCTGCAGATGTTTTCAGAAAAATGCTGATTTTGAGATGTGAAATCTGGCAAAATGCTGATTTTTCAGTGTCAAGTCTCATTTTTGAGGTGCGAAATTTTGTCAAATTTATAAGAAATATAATGGAAAATTAGCAGCTCCTAAAATCTGATTTTTGAAGTCAGATTTGCTGATTTTGAAACAAATGTTCTGGTGCTGTTCACCTTTAGGGGCCCCAACGGCCATGGTTTGGGGTCGGAAAATTTTTTTGTATCAGAATTTTGTAAAAATGACTTTTCTAGGGGTAATTTTATGCGAAAATCGATTGCGCGCATCCCCGAAGCTTGAAAATGCTTCTCTGACCTTAAATCAGAGAAATAAGAGTGCATATTGAAACGAAAATATAAAAACTTTTTACCACATCTAGACCCTCATTTCTGGGCTTTTCGATAATTTTTGGCCTATGTAAGATCAGCAAAAGTTCAAAAATGAAGGTCTAGATGTAGTAAAATATTTTTCTAATGCGCGCAATCGATTTCTCGCATAAAATTACCTCCATAAAAGTCATTTTCACAAAATTCTGAGACAACAAAATTTTTCGATCCTCCCCCCGAACCATGGTCGTTGGGGCCCCTAAAGGTGGACAGCATCAATGTTCTTGGTATCCCTGGTCAAAATACATTATTTTTCTCAAAAACAGTGGCTTAGCCAAGAGGGGTCAATTTTTTAATAAAAAGGTGCCAATTTTTCATCAAAAATGCCTATTTTTTTTGCCAACAATCGCAATTTTTTGGTAGAACTCTCTCCCTGAAGGAGTAGTATTACAATCCATATTTTCCGTTTACAATTGTCCATGTTGGCTAATTCAGATTCTCGTGTTTGTGGTCCATCAAGGATAAATCCGATTCAGCAGGAAGTAGCAATGGAAATTAATTTAAAATTTTTGATTCTTCATCTAACAAGATCGCAATTTTTGGATATTTTGCCAAAAAATGTGTTTTTTGGCGAAAAAAAATCTCTAATCATAAGGGCCCCCTTATGTTTTTTGGAAAAAATCAGCCCTTTTTGAGGAAGTATCCCCCCCCCCCCAGCTACATCTTTGCCTGGGGGTCTATGCGAAAAATCGATTGCGCGCATTGCAAAACCTTAAAAATATTCCCTGACCAGCGTCGTAATTTTGGTTCAAATTTTGTTTTTTTGGAGGAGGAAAGATTTTTCAAAGAAAAATATTTCGACATTTTTTTGGTTGCCGCGCTCCGCGAAAAAATTTTTAAAGCGAAAATCGAATTTTTGTCAAAAATTCGATAAAATACTTCTTTGAACCTGATTCAGGGAAGAAGTGTGTAGAGCGAAGATGATAAAATTCGAAATCTCGCTAGAAAATCTGCTGTCTAGGGGGTTTACTTGGTGGGGAATCGATTGCGCATATTGTTGGTGCATGAAAATGCTAAAATGACCCTGATTCAGGGAATACGAATTTTCGAGCCTTTAAGTGTTATCCCCTCCATCTCTTCCTTCCTCCTCTCCTTCCCTTCAAATATGGCATAGCACGGCATGTTGAAAAGTGGTTGACAGAGAAATCGAAAAAAACGAATTGTAGATTAGTAGATTATGACCCCAGGAACAACTTTTAAAAAAGCAGTTTGAAGAGTTACTGGCCATTTTTCGAGCTATTCAAAAAATAAGAATTTTA